>ML792986.1:665970-677124 GCA_009831015.1 Picea engelmannii | reverse complement strand
ATGCTGGAGGGTATGACCTTGGAAGCCAGTATCCTTGACTTCCACGGATCTGATCATTGGCCTATCCAACTTTGGTTGGACATCCCGAACACTCCAGGATGGAAACCCTTCAGACTGGAGCAGTTCTGGCTTAACCACCCTGACTTCCAGCAGAATTCTCACACTTGGTGGAAGGAGGTCGTTGTGTCCAATGGCTCCAAGATGTACAGATTTCAGCAGAAACTCAAGAACTTCAAACAAAAGCTAAAAACTTGGAACAAGCAAACTTTCGGCAACATCTTTGAGGCCCAAAGACAACTAGAGGAACAAATGAGCATCGTTCAAAGCCAAATCCGGGATATGGGTCTTTCTAAACCCCTCAAGTTACAGGAGGAGGAAATCAACCAAAATATGGAGGAAAGAAAGGCCCAAGAAGAAATCTTGTGGAGGCAAAAGTCCCGCATCCAATGGCTCAAAGAAGGCAACTGAAACACCAAGTTTTTCCATAGATCCACCATTCGAAGAAAGTATGCTAATCATATCACTCAAATTATCTCAGATAATGGGCAAGTCAGGCACACTCATCAGGAGCTGGAAGAAGATCTGGTCACCTATTATCAAAACCTCTTGTCGAAACCCCAGAGGGACAGAATGCAAGCTATCGCCTAGAACATGCAACACATACCCTCCTTAATTTCTAAGGAACAGAATGCGACCCTGGTTCGACCCATCACGCTCGAAGAAGTTTATTAGGCTCTCCAAGACACCCCCAAGGGAAAATCCCTGGGGCCAGATGGATTCACGTTAGACTTCTTCCATCACTACTGGCCAATGCTCAGAGAGGAAATTTGGGAGATCATTGAAGACTCTAGACTTTCAGGTCAAGTACTCTCGGCCCTCAATGCCACTTTCCTTACCCTCATCCCCAAAGAAGAGCAGGTAATCCATCCTAAGAAATTTCGGCTGATCACCCTCTATAACGTCATCTACAAGCTCCTAACCAAAGTCATAGCTAGGCGACTCAAGCCTCTCCTCCCCTTCATCATCTTGACAGAACAATTAGGGTATGTGGAAGGCAAACAGATCCTGGACAACGTCATCCTCTCTCACAAAGTTATTCACTCTCTTCAGAAGACCCAAACTCCAGGTATGCTCTTAAAACTGGATTTCTTCAAATCTTTTGATAAGTTAAGTTGGGACTACATGCGCGAGATGCTCCTTGCCTTTGGTTTTGACCCCTCCTGGGTCGACTGGATTCTAAACCTCACCTCCTTAGTCTTCTTTTCAATCCTTATCAATGGAGTTCCTTCTCTCCCTTTCTCCCCCTCTAGAGGAATCAGGCAGGGGGCCCCCCTCTCCCCTTTCCTCTTCATCATCTTGGTTGAAGGCCTCAGTCGCTCCATTCAGGCTGCGGTAGGAAACAAGACGATAAAAGGGCTACCCCTACATGGCATCAACCCCCTGATCTCGCATATCCAATTGGTGTACGATACTCTAATGATGGGATCCCCCACAGTCCAAGAGGACCAGACTTTCCTCTCTATCATCCACACCTTCTGTGAGGCCTCGGGGATGGACATAAACAAAGACAAATTCCAGATCTTCTTTTTCAACACTTCCTTGTTGATTCATCTCCACATCTCAGCGATCCTAGGTTTCACTTGAAGATCCCTTCCATCCAAGTACCTCGACATCCCCCTCCTCGATAAAGCCCTTAGAAACAACTCTTGGGAAATCCTCCTCACCTCCTTTTCGAAAAGACTCTCCTCCTGGACCTATCGAGCTCTCAACCTCCCCAGTTGCCTCATCCTCCTTAAATCTGTCCTGCAAGCTCTTCCTGTTTATGTCTTCTTAGATCTAGCGGCCCCAAACTTCATCCTTAATGCCATCAAAGCCATGCAAAGAAACTTTCTTTGGCAGGGGCTCAAAGCGGGGAATAAATTCACTCTGATCAGCTGGGAAAAGCTCTATCGACCTAAAATTCAAGGGGGTCTGGGAATCAAAGATCCCTCTACTTTGAATAAAGTACTCAGTGCCAAGATCTGGTGGAGATGGCTGAAGAGACCTCAGGACCTCTGGGCCAGGCTTTGGCGAAGGAAATATACTCCCAACGCAATAGAAAGAGGCCTCATCCATTGGAACAAAGATACCCTGGGATCCCTAATTTGGATAGATGTTAGGCAAAACCGCCACCTGGTAGTCAATCACACTTTCTGGGAAATTCAGAATGGTCAGACAACCCTATTCTGGAACGATTCCCGGCAACAACTCTTGGTTTTAGCGCAAGAGGAATGGGCCGTTACCTTCTGCCCCCCAGCAATTCAAGCATTTCTGAAAAGAGTGGTAGACTACTAGAGGGTGAATCCCGCGAGTTCCGTCTTGAGATGCTGGAAGGCCAATAAAGAGGACCTACATGTCGATGCACAGGTGGACCTTCAACCCCGGGACAACATGATCAACGAACGAAAAATTCCTATCTTGCAAGGTGAGGACATCCTTCGATGGGGAAGCTCTCCAAGGGGGACTTTCAACATCAAAAAGGCCTACTCCATAAATACCATTCGCAATCCCCCTCCCCCAAGGGATGTTTGGTGCAAAATCTGATCTTTGAAACACTGGCCAAAAATTAGCATCTACCTTTGGATGGTGGCACACAGAAGCATTCTCACCTGGGATAATCTAACCAAAAGGGGATTTACAGGACCTTCGATTTTCCATCTTTTCCTGGCAGAGGCTAAAACCATGAGTCATCTTCTTAACACCTGCCCCTACAGCGCTAAAGTTTGGGATCATTGCGCAACCATTATGCGCACCTCCGATCGCCAAAGGGACAGTATCAACAACACCATCGAAGCTTGGAGAGACGAGGCTTTTCAGTCACAGGTTCTAAATCAAATCTGGCAGCTGCTCCATGGTTTCATCCTTTGAAAACTCTGGAAGGAAAGAAATCGAAGAATCTTCAGGAACACCCAAAGAAATTGGCATCACGGCTGGACCAAGATTTGTCACAACATAACATAAACACTTAGCTTGCAGCACTGGTCTGAGGCGGAATTAATTTTCCCTACCCGGGAACAAAGCATTATGAATAACTAGATACTCAACAAAAACCAAAGTTTGCTCCCTCCTCCTCAACCTCCTCCTCGTGGGGACAATCCCTCCCATTGGTCCCCCCCTCCTCTAGAATTTATCAAGATCAATTTTGATGGAGCTTCCAAAGGAAACCCAAGAGCGGCAGGTTTTGGTGTGGTGTTTCGTAATCATCACAGGAGCATCCTCCTCCTTACCATGGGCAATTTAGGCCATACCACCAACAATGTAGCAGAACTATGGGGGCTAACAAGAGGGATACAATTAGCCATAGAACATAACTACCACAAACTCATAGTGGAAGGAGATTCTCAAGT
Source organism: Picea engelmannii (assembly GCA_009831015.1). Classification (NCBI taxonomy): domain Eukaryota; kingdom Viridiplantae; phylum Streptophyta; class Pinopsida; order Pinales; family Pinaceae; genus Picea; species Picea engelmannii. The sequence goes on along the minus strand of ML792986.1, from coordinate 673,738 downwards.
CATTCTCAAGGAGATTCTCAAGTCATTCTCAATATCTTCCAGAAAATCTTGAATGGAGCAGACTCAGAGAAAGTTCCACCCTGCTGGCGCCTCTCTCATGGTCTAAGGACAATTGCAACTCTTCTACGACCCGGCTAGGCTCTCATCCATTCCCATGTGAGAAGAAAAGCTAATCAGATTGCGGACAATATAGCCAATATTGGGGCAGAATGGAAGGGACCAGATCTTCTCTGCCAGGCCCCCACCCACCAGATGCACCCTATCTTTCAGAGATGCCAGACAAAATCTCTAATCATCGACAACTCCCCGGAATGGGTGATATTGGAAAACACACGTCCAGTGGAGAAGCCAGGAGAGAGCCACCGTGGCGTCAACCACCTGACGGACGTGTGCCTCTCCCTCCTACCACCTTAATGAATTTAAAACCACCTTGCTTGATGCAGAGCGCCATTACTCTCAGTGTGCCTTGCTCTACCTCATCGTCCCTTCGATGGACTAGCGCCACGGTTCAGCCTTTACTCCGCGTGTGTGGACGTTTAAGGAATCACACCAGCTTCTTGGCTTATTTGAACTGCACCAGATGCTCCGGGTGCCTCATTCTCTCTCGGTTGATATTTCCAGAGCTCAGCCTCTTGCCCAGCTTCTCTTGGGTCTCTTGTCGCTCACTCCTAGTCGTTCTCCTCCTCCTGGTGTTTCATAGATGCCTAGGCAGCGAGGGAAGTCTAAACGAGATTCGACATGGTAGCCTAGCCAACTCTAGTTTTCCCTCTACCGCCCACCTGCACCCTCCCACAGTTCCTCCTCCTCATCAGCCACCTCATCCACCTCCCTAGCATAGTTGACTCATTCTCTAGCCAACCTCCCACCCCTTTCATCATTGTTTTCCTACAAGATGGAATCGATTGATGTCTCGGGGACCTCGCTGGGACTCTACCCAGGACCATTGGCTCCCCCTAAGTCACCGGCCCACTCGGCCTCCCAGTCGCTCCAGGCCCCGCCTCTTGATACACGTTCTCAGAATGGCGGCTCGGAAGCAAACTAGAACTCACGCCAACAACCTTTTTCACGAGCCAATTCTAGCGCTGACCCAGAATCCGAACTGCACACAGGCCTCACACTGTTGCAAGGCATGGTCTTTGACTTGCGCCAGGACTTGGATGACCTCTGGTTCCACCTGGAGATTTTGGATGGCAAGGTTTCACCAGTCCTGTAATTGCTCTCAGCAATGCAGGGTGGCCATCACCCCCCAGCAGAAGAAGCTCAAGCCGAAGGAGCTACGACACCAATATTGGCACCAGCTCCCCCACTGGGGACTTCAGAGCACAATGCACCAGGCCAGGAGGAGAACATGCCACCAGCCCAGCCGGAGGACTCCATGCAACTGGACGAGACACCAGTCGAGGAGGCGGCTCCTCTCGAGGACTCAACACCCGACGCCTTCTTCCTGGACGCGTGACAGCATTACAACCCCACTACGTGATATGTCCATGTGTTTTTGTTATACTGCTATATATGTTAATGTGGTTTTGCATCATGATAGCCACCTGCATCAACTATTGTCTATGGTTATTATTGTTTTGATGGTCACCGTTAAGGACCAAGATTTTGGGTTTTCTTAAAATGTAAGCAGACAGTTTAAGACTTAAACTCGGTTATTGTTCGGTTGGTTGATCAGGTTTCCCCTCAAGGCTACTCAATGTTTACAACCTGGAACAATTGTAGATTTTTGTAACCCTTGATTTTGACAGACTTTTATACAATCTTACTTATAAAAAAAAAAAAAAAACATTTGAGGTTAGAAAAAAATGTAAGTAATGCATCACACTAATTGTATACTCTAATTGGAACTTAAATTTTGGATTGAGAAAATACTTAATGTTAAATGATATTTTAAAAGTTAATGAGATTCACTATACATATATTTCTTAATAATAAGGTAGTTGATGCAGATGGAGGGTGTCGAGTTCGCTGGTGAACGCCGAGTTCACTGGGATCGTCGGTTTGTTGCTATTGTTATGCTTTTTTTTGTTTAGGTCTGGTGCGTCGGTGCGGGGCTCAGGGGAAACCCTAGACGCCACCTTCTGCGGCTCAGATGTTAAGCTGGTGTGAGTTGTTGTCGTTTGCAAGCATTTGATCCCTCGGTGTTGTGGCTCGGATTCTCGGTGGCTCTTCCATCTCATCTCTGGGAGTCTGGTTCTTGGGCCCTTCATTCTGGGGCTCATTTCAGGATTCCTTTTATTCGACTGTCGATCTGTTCGACGGAGTCTGCGGGTGGGGTTTTCTCTTGCCTTTAGTAGTGGTGGATCTTTGCGCGAGTGGTTGTGGGCGCGGTTGTCTTTTATCTTCCTCATTTCAGTAGAGGTTTTGGGCCAGAGCTTTGAGGTCCTCACTCAGGGCGTGCGGTGTTGGGTAACACTTTTAGGTCCTTATTGGAGACGCGTGATGTTGGGTAACACTTTGAGGTCCTTATTGGGGGCGTGCAACTGTTTGGTTTTTTGTTTCTGAGGTTAGGGTGTGGATGATGAGGGGAAAAGAGTTAAATCTGCCTCTTTTGGGGGGTTTCTTTTTTGCAGTCTACGTACTGGCTTGATTAGCTACTGTCGGTTTGGTTTCTTTTGGACCTTGGTACCCCCAAGTCTTTGGACGAGTACTTTGGACTAGCATTGCTTGGCCTTCGAGATGTATTTTCAGTGATGAAAACAATTATATATCAATACAATGAGCAATTTTCTGTTAGAATAATAAGGTAGTAAGACAAGAGGTTATAGAAAAAACTAAATTTTAAAGTTATAAAACAATTTCATCTATAATTAAGTAAACTATCTAAGAAAACGATAACATGAAGCTAATTTTAAAACATGATGATCTTTAAATATATAATAATATCGACTATGAATCTTATAAAAATTAAATAAGAGAAAATTAAATGTTATTAAGAGTTCTTGCTCTATAACTTAGATTTAAATAAATAATAATATCTACTATGAATCTTATAAATATTAAATAAGGGAAAATTAAATGTTATTAAGAGTTCCTTGCTCCATAACTTAGATAGATGTTTATCACAAAGTATGTGATGATGAGGGAGAATGGTAGCACATCAACCTATAATTTTATATCAAACATTTAAAATGACAATATCTTTTTTATGTAAATAATGTTTTATAAACCACCTTGTCTCATACTTGTTATGGGCATGGGATTAATCATATTACACACTTTAAAAATGAGAATTATTGTAGAACAAAATCCCAGAACATATGCAAACAAAATAATAAAAGAAACATCATCTTAACCCATCATTGTTGTTAAAAAGAGAAAAAAAAAAAAACTAAGTCATTGAAAATAATGTTAATTTCTTTAAGTGATTTAGAAAATTTACATTAAAAAAATCTACTTACTGGATTGAAAATGAAATTGATTATGTTTGTTGAATTGTGGTCTAGTTGTTGAAACATAATGTTGTTATGAAAATAACTCAAGTTTAAAACTTAATTTTTCTAAAAATAAAATTTATATTAATCCAAAAAAATCAAAGATTAATGATTCTTTAAGTTTAGTTTAAGGATCACAAATGTACTTTCTTTTTTATTAAACAACATTCTAAATTATGACATCCATATTTAATTAATTTACCAATAAAATATTCCTATAACATGTTTACCTATCATTTATGTATTTATACGTAAAATGAAATAAATAATACTAATGAGAAATTACAAACTTAAAAACAAAGTTAGAGTATACAACATATAAACATAAATATTATAAAATTGAAATATATTGTTATGGACTAAAATGTTAAGATAAATAACATGAGAAAGAAAACAACACTCAATTTGCTTGAGTTTTTACTTAAAATATGTTTTTTTTTTGGGGGATTATAGTTTGATCACTTATCACTATCATAGGAAGATAACAAAGTTGGAGGTTCAACATTTTAAAATAAAGATGCATATTTTGAAATTAATAAAAAATAATTGTTATTCTAAAATTAATAATAAAACATATTTATTTTAAAATTGTAACATCTTGTTCTACTAAGTACATGTTATTGATTTATTCTTTGAGGATACTTGCATGCAAGTGATTCGGTTATAGTACAATGTTATTTGTTTCGACTATGGATTTTACATGATGATGTTGATGGGTTGTGATTTATTGGTACTTGATATATGTATTAATAGATGCTATTGACGAGTTTACCTGAGTGTGCACGACACATGACAGATTATAGATGTTGATGGCATCAATGGACCTCCTTGGACTCCAGATTGATTCAAAGAGGATTGTATTGGTTTGAGTATTTCATTTTATGCATATGTGAATATGATTGATTATAGTATGATTTTGTATATGGATCATTGATAGTGTTTCTTCGATGGATGCAGACTGACGAATGCTTGCTAATCTTACTCACATAAGGAGTAAAAGGGCCATGCACAAAAAAACATACATTGAGGGAGAGGTGTAGCAGAGTCCCCGACACAACCTACTAGCACTCCTGAGTTGGATCGAATTGTAGGTTAAGGATTACTTAGTTCGAGAGATCCACGATGTCGTGAGGAAGGACTAAGACAATCACTCACAAAGATTTATAAGGGGCGCGCAATAAGGCAAATTCCTTATTCCTTAGAAGCCCTTAGTCTCTCATAAGGTCGACCGAGTGGAGTGTTGACTCCAAGGGTTGGACAAACTACCAAAACTCGTCAAAAGGCGAGTGACACCCTTGGAGCACGGGAGTGCATCTTGAAGGGCACGTCGCGTAATTTAAAAAATTGAGTCAATGAATCTAGGTGGCCTAGAAAACAATTAATTGATTTGACATTGTCGGATTTAAAATAATTAATTAATGATTAATTTTATTAATTATAAATCTCCATAAAAGTCTAAGCGTATTCTAAGACAAATCCTAAGTCTAAGTTTAGTTAGGGGACTAAAATAAAATGTTAAATAAAATAAAAGATTAGAGATAAATCAATCTAAAGAAAAAGTGAAATAAATCTAAAGATTTCATATAATGCACATGTGTGCAAGAAAATACTAAAATGGAATTTTAGAATAAGAAAGAAATAAAGTATGAGAGAATAGGTGTACACATAGAATGGTATCTAGAGTCTAGCTACCACTAGTCTAACTAGAAGAATACTCTTATTTTAACTTTAACTAAGATTTAGTAAGGGGACAGTCATTAAATGAGAATCTAGGGAATAAAGAGACAATTAAGAGCGATTTAAGGAACACATTTGGGAAATATGAGGGACAATGACTTTTAATTAAAATAAAATAGGTAATTACTTGTGCAACTTGGGGAGAGGGTGACAAGTGTGAAGTTAAATAATCTCAATTTATTTAATTAAAAAGTTAATTGATTATGCATGTGGGCATGTGTCACTGAGGAAATTTCTATAAAGCAAATGATCTATATGGGAAAAGGATCACATTGGTTATTGGTAAAGTTATGCTGCCAAAATCATTTTTGACTGGTTTTACTTGTGAGAGTTGGGATACCAAGATTGATATAGAGTGGTGGCTCTACCTTGCGATGAAAGCTTGTAGCTAGAGTATTTATGGTTTGTGTGTGCTTGGCCCCTTTGCAGCTCGGGGGGGTAAGATGGAATAAGAGTACCCCTAGCATTGGCTAGGAGGTACCGATGAAGTCTCTGGGATTAACAAGCTGGAGTAAGGAGGAGTGCAAGTGGTTGATGAATATCGTCTACTCTCGACCTTCATTGGTTCCGGTATTTTATTTCTGAAGTGTTAGTGTAGCAAGATTCATTTTGTAGATTGAATGTTTGAGATTTCATTGAACAGTTGTAATTCTGATTATTAATTAATAATTTCGTTGAAGATTTATGAAGTGATCTTGTTTAAATTCTTGGGCATTGCCCTTGGTTTGTAGGTTAGAATTTTTAATTGTATAGTCATGATAACTAACTACCAAAACGAATTGCAGTCTCTTCATATTTTTCAATGTGAAATGGTAGACTTTCTGGAAATGATTTTGTGAGGTCCTATAACTTAGTTTGTTTTCCGTTGTGACTCTATGGGATTGATGTCAAGCTATTATCGGTTATGAAATCCCAGATCTATATAGTTAGTAGCTGCCAGTCTATTATCAGATCGTATTTTTTAGTTTCGTTTAGCACAATTTTAATCCGTTCCAAAGGAAATTGATAGGGGCTTTACATTATTTTCATGTAAGTCTGTAAGTGTATGCTTGGAAAATTCCTCCTGGGTAAGAACAAAAACCTGTTGCATAAGCGTGCATACCTTTATCGCTTCATCTCTAAAAATCGTAAATTTTGGGTGGATGCGTTATGTGTTGACGATTGCAGCTATGTGAGACATTCTCCAGCTTACAAACCTGTGAGATGTGAATCATTGCAGCCATGTGAAGATATTCTCCAGCTTACAAACCTGAGAGAAATCCCATGAAGAGGGTGTGTGGTTCCTATCTGATAAAGAGATGGAATGTAGAGATGACCTCCTCCATTCAGAGAGTTGAGAAGAACTCCAGATTGTTATCCAGTGGGAAAGGCGATCTGCTGAGTTAGACGTGCATGTGGTTGAGTACAAGGTGAACGTGTGAAATCCCAATGTTAAGCCCTAATATTGGCTCATTAACCCTTAATTGGGGCATATTAGATTAGTAATGTTATTTTATTTATGTCGGCTTTAGGCCATTAGTTGTAATTATACCTCCTAGTCTCCTATATATACCAAGGAGACATTTTCATTTTGAATCATCTTGTACTTGAACATTTAAGTGGGGTAAAAGGAGGTTGCCCCCTCGAAGAGGCTTATTATCTGAAATGATCTCCTTTTCAAGGCGTTGAGTACTTTTCCTGAGGTTTTTCTATGCTATATTGATGTTTGGTTCTTAACATATGGTATCAGAGCTCAAGGTCTTGGGGTTTCTCTGCTGCATCTGTGACACCGTGGAATTTTCACTATAACTTTTTTTCTACAACGTTTCAGAAGGAACCGCTTGGAGGGTATTTAGTAGACGGATCAAGGTACGTTGGGTTCAAAATTCAGCTCCGGAGGCCTTATACTTTTGGAGATATAGCCTATACAAGATAGGGTTCTGGAATCATCTTGAAATGAGTCATTGCGGAATTTTTGCTATAAAAACTTTTCTGTAACGTTTCAGACCCTGAACGTCGGATGCCATTTACAGAAATTAGTAAGGTATCTTTGGTAAAAAGTACAATGTCCGGGTCATCTTAAATTTGTAGATACACCTTGTGTAAGATAGGGTATCTGACTAGTCCTATTGACTAGTCGCAAGAAGGTGTTCTAGGTAAAACAATCATAACTTCTTGCTAGAGTATCCAAATTGAGTGGGACTAGTTGCATTGGATCGTGGACAGTCTGTAGTATTTTGGGTGTGAGTGTTAGAATTTTATATCAATTATTTTCTGCGGGGAATTCTATACAAGTGAGCTATCCTGGAAAGGCCAAAAATCGGCAAGTTGTGAGGAAGTTACCATAAATTCCACTTGGCACGCCCAATTTTGATCAGACCTGTGGAATTGAAGAGAAGAAATATCAGAGAACTACCTAAAATAAATTTTCATACCCAGAAGGGCCAAAACTTGGGAGATAGAACAGAATAAATGTTGTCTAGCAGAACCACCTCAAAATCAAGACTCAAAAGTGATATTTGGCCAACATGCCACCCAAAAAGAGACCTTCTACACCAAATAAGCCTCCAGAAAATCCTAATTGGACTCTTGATGAAGGTGAAGAAATGCGTAGGGAC
>ML792986.1:650269-663065 GCA_009831015.1 Picea engelmannii | reverse complement strand
TAGGGGATTGGGTATTTTTAAGACTACAACCATACAAACAGATGTCCCTCAAGCAAGCCAAGAAGGATAATAAATTATTACCAAAGTACTATGGCCCTTATAAGGTATTGCAAAAGATTGGTACTATGGCATACAAATTGGAGCTGCCTGCATCTTCACGAGTACACCCAGTCTTCCATGTTTCATGCTTAAAAAAGGTTATAGGCGACAAGATCCTAGTTCAAACTATATTGCCAGAACTTGACGAGGAAGGAAAAATCATATTGGAGCTTGAAGCCATCACTGACACAAGAATTCACCAATTGAGGAATAGATCCACTTCAGAGTATCTCATTAAATGGAGGAAACTACCGGCTAAAGATTCTACTTGGGAAGATGAGTCTTTTATACAGAAGCATCCAGAGTTACTCAAGCGTTGCGGACAACACTTGTCTCAAGGGGAGGGGCATGTTAAGCCCTAATATTGGCTCATTAACCCTTAATTGGGGCATATTAGATTAGTAATGTTATTTTATTTATGTCGGCTTTAGGCCATTAGTTGTAATTATACCTCCTAGTCTCCTATATATACCAAGGAGACATTTTCATTTTGAATCATCTTGTAGTTGAACATTTAAGTGGGGTAAAAGGAGGTTGCCCCCTCGAAGAGGATTATTATCTGAAATTATCTCTTTTTCAAGGCGTTGAGTACTTTTCCTGAGGTTTTTCTATGCTATATTGATGTTTGGTTCTTAACACCCAAAGTGTTGGGTGCATCGTCATGAGAATAGAAATGAAGATGATGTATTAGCCTCCTCTGAGCAATAGAGTTGACGAGAAACTCCAGATGACTCTCATGTGTGAGGCAGTGGGAAATAAGATATGTTGAGTGGACGTGTCTGTGGACGAGCACAGGTGAACGTGTGAAGAAGTGGTTCTTCTATGTAATGCAATGAGCCAAAGATATGGACATCCCTATGGATGTGCCCCTAGTGGATGAGCACTAGTGGGTGTACAAGATCCCTTGCTACATTGTTCAATAATCAGACCTTCCTATAACCCTAATTGTAATGTAAAGGGTATAGGTCGGCCCCACCTTAAAGTGACTGGTAATTAATGTAAAAGATAATTAATCTGGTTAATATTAATTATATTATAAGCTAGTGAGGTCGACCTTGTTGTGCCAATAGACACTTATGTTGACAGGTTCAGGTTAGTATAAGTAAAGGCAAATTCCCCATTGAGGAAACATATCTTTCATGTGAGTTTGGAAATTTCAGCAAGTACACTTCCTTGGGAAAAGTGCGCACCTCTATTGGGTGCTAGTATTCTAGGGTTTGAGCACCCTCTTGTGTGCTAGGTTTTATATTGGTGGTGAAGGTTTTTCTATTGAAAAATATAGCAAAGGATTTGGCTAGGTTTTCTTCCCTTGTTGAGAAGGGTTTCCTAGGATACTTCTTGTGTTCTTGTGCATGATGCTTCTTCTTGTGATCTTGGTTGCTGCAACATTTATGGTTATGGTTAAATGCTAAAAATGGAATGATCTTCATGCTTAACCTTATCTATTGAAAAATCAACATTATGTACAGTAACGTACTCTGTGGACTTTTTCCTCCTCTTCTCTCTCTCTCTCTCTCTCCCACACCTTGATTGCTTACAACTTGGCTCTTGACCTTTGAACCCCATGCTTTAATTTTTTGCCTATGATTTGGAATTATTGTAACTCTGTGTGATCGCTGCCCCATCTTTGCACAACCCAGAAATTTCAATTTGAGTGATTGTCCTTCCTCTTCCTTTGTCTTTGAAATCTTTATAAACCTCGATGGTGGTGTTCTATTGGTTCACTGTAGAATGTTGTATGACTTTTAGTTAATATTATTAATTCGTTCTGGCAAAGCGACCTGTACAAATTCTAAGACTGAATTTTTAAAAGATCTTTGTATGTTTGGATTTCAATTCGGAAACAAATTGAGGCTACCACAAATAAATGACCTTCCCGAGTGCCTTTGTATTTATTTACTGTCCTTTCCTTAAGGCTTAACTATTTCCGAAATCTATTTGTTGCCTGTAATTTTTAAATACGAATTTATCAGAATTTAGTTATGTTTCGAGGTCCGGATCATGTGTCAGATCCAGGGTCGGATTAGGTTCTGTATGGCAACGTCTCTCTTAAAAATAACAGTGTTAATTAACATGTTCGTGTCTGGTTTACCCATTTCCAGTTAGTTGATCTTAGTAATTATTTTTCCTCGTTTCTAAAACAGTAGTAACATTCCCAGAGCTAGCTGTGAGAGTGGTGAGTTCGTAATTGAATTGCTTGTCTTGGCCTATACACGTTCACTCATATTTTACCTGTCGCTGCCACTTCTTGACAGACCCTACATCAAATTATTGTCCATTCCTCCGAGGCTATGCAATTAATAAAATCGGTTTTGCTGCATATTGAATTTAAATTATTAGAAATTAGTGTTGGATCCAGGACTGGATTAAGGTCTGGATTGAGTGTCATATTAAGGTATGGAATGAGTGTTGGATTAAGGTCTAGAACGAATGTCGTATTTTTCTGCACACAAGATCAAAGGTTGGGATAAATTATGGAACTCCTTCTTTTTTTCTTTACTATGGAGATATAATTTAGCATCTGATTAATTTTATTGTTAATTAAAATTGTGTTTTCCTAAATTCTTAAGCGAATTTATAAGTTAGCATTTAGTGTTTTACTTATTGTTTAGATAAGACTTGGGTTTTCTTAATTTTAATAGATTGTAAGTTAGTAATGAGTTCTTATATATTGTTAAAAGGACTTGAGTCTTACTTTAATTCTTTTAAATGGGCATGTAGGGTAGCTTGACCTCTATCATTTACTTATTATGATTTGTCTTCTTAAAGTCTTTATTTGGGATAAGTAAGTGGGTATACGAAATCTCATTATTTTGCTTAATATGTTTTTGAATCTTCCTAGTTCTTTTAAATGGGTTTGAAAAGTGGGCTGAATTCTTATCATTTCTTTTATGATTTTCTTATAGTTTTAAAAAGGATACTTAAAGTAGTGATAAATCCTTTATGTATTGCTTAAGTGGATTTTCTCTTCTTATGGATCCCTTTGAATATATATAAATTAGCCTTGATTCATTATGATTGCACTTCCACTTATGATTCTTATTAATATTTATGTATTAATTTCTTATTCGAAATTACACTTAAGCATTGCTTGAAAAATTGATTAAGTAGAGTAGATTATTATTTGCACTATGATGAATCGATGGTTAAGTATGCTGATAATTCTAGTCTTGAATAGCGGTGTATGATTGAATTAATGAGATTTAAATACTTCCTTGTTCCTTAGAACACTCGTCAGTCCTGAGACCTTAAGTGGTCAAAATCAATCAGATGAATCTTGTACTTGAGCGTTTCTTATGTGTCTTAGAGGTCCTAACCATGCAGGATAGGTTGGGCGGGTAGCTTCTTTATGTTACATTTATAAGATACGGCTGATTGAATAATAGTGATGTTGTTTTTAGTTGATTGTGATGAAATTGATTGTGTAATTATTAATATATGTTATGACGCATTTTCACTTGTACTAACATTCGTTCAAAAAAAATATTTACCTTTTTTATACCTCACTAATTGTTGTCATAACGAAGGAGATGTTACACACATCAAAACTAAAACCCATTTGTAATTCATTCAAATGGATTTTCATGATAAATGAAATCCATATGTCATTCCTTTTAATTCATTCAAATGGCTTTTCATGATAAATGAAATCTATATGTTATTCATTTTAGTTCATTCAAATGGTTCTTCGTGATAAATGAAATCCATTTGTCATTGGAAGAATAAAACAAAACTCAGTTTTTAAATATATGTTCTTGTAAGGGAACTTTGTGTTTATTTTTTAAAATATTAAATAATTGAACCACAATCATGTAAAACCAGAATTCATCATTGGCAATGGACTTGAAGAAACTGGGGACATATACATTTTCCAGTCAAAGCAAATCAGAGTTCATCATGCATGACGTTTGGTTTGGTTTGGTTTGTTACTTGTGGGCCAACGGTGTCCCATATTCATTCTCTACTTTAGGAAGAAATGATGGAGAGGATTCACCAACATGAACTTTTCATAATTTCCACGTGGTATGTCAACTTTCTCATACTCTATGTGTCACTACATATTTTCTCTTTAATGATTTAACAAAAAACTGCATCTCTAGTCCAACCTCTTTTAAGTCTTAAGTGGCTATTGTTAACGTTTGAAGGAGTGACATGAAGCCTCTTAATATTCATGTTAATAAGCTTATTTGTATACCTTAAGTACCTTATTATAACCTTACTCTCAAAGATGGGAAGCCCAATTTCTAAAAGGAGGATTGGATTTAAGATGTATTACCTTTAATTTCAAGGTTATTTGTTATTAAAAAACTTTGGAATTGCTTGATTTTCCTCCAAGTTTCCCTAAAAACACCCCCAAACCTCAGAGCCATAAAGGATAACTAGGGTAACAACAATGTCAAAAATGACATTTTTTTCCCAATAGGGAAACTTTGTAGTTTTTGAGGATAAAACAATTCCCTTTATTCACTACAAGGAAAACTTGTTTTTGTAAAGGCTTTTACAAAAACATTTCTCTTCTTTCTACTTTTAGTTGAAGTTTCTAGTGAAGGCGGGAAGGCGAAGGTTTGAATAGAGGTTTTCTACTCTATATGCCTAAAAAGAGGTAGGCACACTAGTGTTTTATGATAACACACTCAATGGTGCACATATATATCTAAAAGCACCAAAAATAACAATTCAACACATGACCTCCTATGCTAGAATTTTGTAAAACGTTGTATTTAAAAAACAATCTGTGTGATGCCTACTAAACATATAATCGCACCAGTACAACTTGATACAAGGTGCATTGCTTTAGGGTTAAAAAAAACAATTTTTGTAAGATAAAGTATTTAAAAAAAATAGTATGTGAAGCTTAACCCCATAGATACAATAGTGCATACCATACCATGCACATAACAGTATGGATAAAAAAAAAAATAGATTTTTTCTTATAATGTGCCATAGACATATAATCACACTAGTGCATCATGATGCACAATGCATCACAATATTGTTAAATTAAAAAAATACCAAACTATATTAGAAATTTGGAAAACAGGTTGTTTTTAAAAAATGATATGCAATGTGCACTAAACATACAACTGCACCAATGTATCTTGATACAAGGTTCTCCTCTTTAGGCTTATACACACACACACAAAACATTTTAAAAATTTAGTCCATGATAATTACGAAATGTACCAACACACCAATGCATAACCCTACTAGTTGTGCCATTGTAGGCTTAAATAATTTAAAATAAATTGCTTATCAATGTTCCCTATACATATAACCACACCAGTGCCTCTAGATATATACAAGGCACATCACAGTAAGATAAAATAAATAAATAATAAGTACATTGTTGAAAAAACAAAATTGACTCAGTCGAAGAATGAAGAAAGTACAAACGCATTTGTCGATAAAGGTGTCACATGCCTTCTAGATTTTGTTTTCATTTCATAATCAATCTAGAAGCGCCTCATTGAAAGTAATTTTTGGCTTAGCCAAAGAATTGATACGAGGACATTTTGGCAAGCTCATTATTTAATACAAAATTGTCTTTCTGTGTCTACTAAAATTTATTGAGATTTGATGAATGGCTCAATGCTTCTATTTAGATTTATTGTCTTAAGTTATATGTATCATCGATGCACATAGTAAAATCACTAAAAATGTGATATAAGTGATTGTAATGCACTTGAAATTCAAATTTTGTAGTAAATAAAAATAGAGGAAAAATGTGTTTCGCTATGAAATCCCCATCTCTTAGTGCTATGTTTTCCCTTCAAAAATGCCCAAGGACAATGATCTTTTATAATGTTATTTGCAGTCCCAAGTTTAAGATGGGAAATGTTGGACCATATATGGCCATATTAGCTTGACAACGTTGACAAATCATCATCGTTGTCGAGATACTACGACCATATGTGGTCCTCGGTTCATGTCTCGAATTCAAGACTTCCATAAACGCTCTCCTGCATCGTCAACAATGTTTTTTAGAGGATAGTGTAACATCCCGCTCTTGTGAGAACATGTTATTGACTTATTCTTTGAGGACACTTGCATGCAAGTGATATGGTTTTAATATATGTTGTCTGTTTCGCTTATGGATTATTATGATGATTTTGATGTATTATGATGTTATGTTATTTGATATCTATGTATTGACAAATGTTATTGATGAGTTTCCCCTAAGTGTGCAGGACACTTGACAGATTGAGGATGTCGATGGCATCAATGGGCCTCCTTGGACAACAAATCGAGTCAGGGAGTGGATTATATTGGTTTGATTATTTCCTTTATGCATATGTGACATATGATTGGGTATATTATGATGTTGTTTATGGATCATTGATAGTTTTTCGTTGATGGATGCAGGATGACGATTACTTTCTAATCTGACTCACATAAGGAGTAAAGGGGCCATGCACAACACCCAGATATTGAGGGAGAGGTGTGGAAACATCCCTGACACACCCTACTAGCACTCTCGTCATGGCTCAAATTGTAGGTTAGTGATTACCTAGTTCGAGAGATCCGCGATGTCGTGAGAGCAGACTAAGATAGTCGCTCACAAAGATTCTAAGGGGCACACAATAAGGCAGGGTCCTTATTCCTTAAAAGCATTTAGTCTCTCACAAGGTCGTCTGAATGGAGTGTTGACTCCATGGGTTGGAAAACTACCAAAACCAGTCAAAGGCAAGTGGCACCCTTGGAGCACAGAGTGTGTCTTGAAGGGCACGTCGCGTAATTAAAATTTGAATCAAAGGCAAGTGGCACCCTTGAAGCACTGAGTGCGTCTTTAAGGGAACGTCACAGATTTAAAAACAAAACAAAACAAAAAAAACAGTCAATGAATCTAGGTGGCCTAGAAAACTTTGAGCGAATGTTAAACTTTGTAAAATCTTGAGCATTGTCAAATTAATTAATTTAAGAATGAATTTATTAATCATAATCTCTAATGGTCTAAGCTTTTGCAAATAAAAATTTAACTAAGCCTAAGTCTAAGTTAGTGGGAAGACTAAAAACTAAAATTTTAAATTAAATAATGAGGGGATGAAATAAAACAATTTAAGAATCAATGAAAATAAGAATAAATCTAAAAGAGTGATTTAATACACTTGTGCAAGTAATTACCAATTTGGAATTTAAGGTAAAATGGAATAAAGCTAAAGGAATGGGTACGCATAGAAAGGAATCTAGAGTCTAGTCTAACCAGAGAACATTCTTATTTTAACTCAACTCAGTTTTAGAAAGGCATTAGTCATTAATTGGGAATAAAGGGAATAAAGGGACAACTAGGAGTGATTTTAGGAGCGCTTTTAGGATGGGTGAGGGAAATTGACTTTTAATTAAATTAAATTGTGGATTTACTTGTGCAACTAAGGGAACGAGTGACAAGTGTATCGGGGAAATAATTCCTAATTAATTTTAAAAAAATGAATTAAATGTGCAAATGGCAAGGGGTTACTGAGGAAATGCTATAAAAAAAACGGTTGAGAGGAGGAAGGGGGAGATTGGTTATGAGTAAGGTTATGTTGCAGAAATTCTGACTGGTTTTACTTGTGAGAGTTGGGATACCCAGCTTGAGAGAGAGAGTGATGGCTCTACCTTACGAGCGAGCAAGGAGCTAGAGGATTCTGGTTGTGTTTGTGTGTGGCCCATTTATGGCTAAGGGGGCTAAGGGGGAAGAAGAGTACCCCTAGCGTTGGCTGGGAGGTATCGGTGAAGTCTCCACAGTTAGGAAGCATGGAGCTAGACAGAGCGCAAGCATGAGAGAAAATCTTTGAAATCTCATCTTCGATTACGGTATTCTCTTGGGGATTATAATTGCAAAAATTTTAATTTGTAATGAGTTTTTAGAATTCACCAAGAACTGTGATTGAAAAATTTGATGTATAGATTAGTGGGAGCGATCTTAGTTTCACTTTTTGCCTATTAGTGGTTGAGGCTTAGCTTGTATGATGATTCTTGTTATGCTTGCGATTTTTTTTTACTATGAAACCTCAGCAAGATTACCAATTTTTTCTTAGCGACTTTTTTTTTCTCGGCGATTTTGTCTCATTGTGTTCCTCTATGTTCTGAGGTGGAAAAAGAAAAAGAAAAAAAACTTGCCCAACTCTTTTCATCTTGTATTCACCTATGTGTTTTATTCTATGCTCAACAATTTATTCTCTTGCTCAGTGGTTATTTTACTCTCTACGTTTGGATGGAGAGATTGCTTGCCTCTGTAATTTCACCATCTGGGCGAATGAAATCTTACCTCTGCGTTTTAAAACATTTTTCCCAGCCTTATGAGCCCCATGGTGTTCATTTACCTTCGATTTCTCTGCGCTTTTTTGAGGATCAAGGCTCTGAGCCTTCACTCTTTTCCCCAACAACTTAGAATCCATTTTCTCTGCGTGTTTTTTGAGGATCAAGGCTCCGCACCTTCACTCTTTTTCCCAACAACTTAGCATCAATTTTCTCTTCATTTTTTTAAGGATCAAGGCTCTGCGCATTCACTATTTTTCCCAACAACTTAGTGTTATAACAAGATTTTCCTCACCCTATGCAAAGTTTCTCAGAAGGCCTTTTTCCATTTCCCTATGCAGACTTGAAGTCCCTTTTTGCAAATCCAAGAGCTAAAAACAATATTTTTCCACATATATGCGCCCTAACTATTATACAACATGTATATACGCAAGTTGCACCATTACAACCCGTGAGCATCAGGTTTTGTGCCCAAAATTAAAAAATGGTGTCGGGTTTCCATGTCATGTCACGGGATCCATGATCCTTGACCTTCCATATACTGGAAATGTTCCGACTTGACCCTTCAGTTCCATTTGAAGGCTATAAACAGGCCATATCCAAGCTATGGAAAAGAGAAGAAGAATTCAACTTTGAGAGCAAAGTTACTCTGGAGAAATTATTCACTTCATATTGAGTCTGCATCCCTTTGTCCTTTTAAGTCTTAACATATTGTTCAACCCACAAACTCTTCCCTACTTGATTGAGAACCTCATTGTCTCTCTTATATGAGCTTGCCTTTGGTGGAGGATTGAAGTGGTGGAGGCCCAACTGGAAGGGACTTAGTTTCTTGGTTCTGAACCGTGCCAACACGGAAGTTTGTAATTCATTCACTTCTTCTAATTACTTTTTAATAGAAATACTCTTTTCTTGTCCAAATAATATCTTGCAAATATTTGAATTGTTATTCCATGGGCATATTTTTATGAATGTTGATGAATTATGCTCTTGAATGTGATAACTTTATATATTATCACCATATGCTTGCATTTCTTGGTTGTTGAGGTTAAGTCGTAGGTGTATTGCTTTGATTCAAGTGCTCAACGATGGACTTCATTGAATGTCTGGATGAGGTAGGCTCTTTATATTGTCTTGTTAGCATATTTGCTTATATAGCATACCTGAGATTAGAGTTGATTTCTGCAGTCATTTCCGTCTGTTGTGGTTTACCCCTGGCCATAGTGAGATTTTGATCGTAATGGAATCGACGACCATACTAGGGATATAATCTTCTTTTTGGGGTTTGGAGTGTTTTTCTCCTTTGATTGCTCTCATTTATATTGAGTTTCTTGTCGTCTGATTGCTTGATAGCCTCTGTTCATTTTGAGTCTGAGTTTCTTAGCCTTATCCTTAGGCTCCTAGCAGTGTTTTGACACATATACGCGGGTATTTACTGTTAGATTTTAGCTCAGGAGGTACTCCGCATGTTTTGTCTTGTATGCAGATGTTACCTTAATATTTGCACTACCAAGCACTTGACTTTGTAATAGTTTTTATAAAGTTGTTTTAAGTGGTTCTTTTAGTAAAATGACTTTTTAATAAAGTGTACCTTCTATTTTTAAAGTGACTTTATTTTCAGAAAGCACTTATGTAATAAAGTGAAATTCACTTTAATTTTAAATGAGACATTTTGGAGGGAATGGATCATGACCCTTGATCTTGAAAAAGGAAAGATCTAATCTTGGCCTTTGGATCTAGGGTTGGGAAGGTGAAAAGACACTTTTGGGGGGAAAATGTCATTTTCAGATTATAAAAGAATGCATTAGGTAGTGTGCAAGACATGTTGTGAAGACATCGGGAGGATGTTGAGAGCACATCAGGAGGAGAGTTAGAGAGATTTTCTGAGCATGCTTGAGAGAGGAAAGTGAGCAGCAAAGAGGGCACGTTTTCCAAGGAAAGAGGGCACGTTTCTCGAGAAAAAAATTCTGTGATTTTTTGGTTGAAATATTTTTCTGCTGTGGGAGGTTGTACGGTACGGATTCGTACAGTTCGTATGATTTCGTACATCCCGTACAGCCGTACAGATTTGGCATAGAAATCGAGGCATTTTGAGCACGAATTTTGAGGTGGATTTCAGTTTTATGTTCGTTGTTTTTGGGCCGCACGGAACAGTCCAAATAGTAGACTGTGGGCACAGAAAACGAGGCATGGAGGTGGTTGTACAACAGTACAGATTTGGCATAGAAAACGAGCCAGATTTATGTGGGACAGATTTTGTGTCGTGAGGTATTTTCCTTGGCTGGAAATGTTATTTTGCTGCTGATATGTACTTTCCTGAAGCATAATAATAAGATCTCTCTCTCTCTCTCTCTCGTTGGGTTTCCCCATATTGGGGTTTTCCCTGGCATTTGCCTAAATTTCTGAGTGTTATTGGGTTGTTGTCCATTGTGTTTTTTTGTTGCATATTCTTGCCTAGCAATGTGTATTTCTGCTTATGGAAATTTCTGAATGTGAGGTTTTTCATTTCTGAATTTATGAAGACAGTTATCATTGGTTTGCTAAGTGTTTGACATAATTTCAGTTTGCTGATTTTAGTCATTAGAAAATCTACATGGTATCAGAGCTTGTGCTCTGAAGTTCAGTGGGCAACATTTGGCACTTGGGACAGCAAGTGATTTGTTGTTGTATTTTGCTTGAAGAAGGCAGAAAAGGTTCTTTGTCATGTGGACAAAGATGACTTCTAGCATTAGGTTTGAAGATAGATTGGAGGGGATATCCAACTACCTGCAGTGGAAGGTTAGAATCAACAGTGTTCTCAAGGAGAACAAATTGTGGCCGTTTGCGAACATCGTTATGCATGTACCTGCTTCAGATCCCATAGCTCTTGATGTTCATGAGGTGAGGGAAGCCAAGACTCAGAGAATCATCTTGGATGGGGTCAGAGACCACCTTATTCCACACTTGGCTGAGAAAAAGACAACCAATGAAATGTGGGTTGCACTGGAAAGCCTATATGAGGCTAAGAACGAGAACCAGATAATGGCTCTCCGGGACAAGCTCCATGGAACTAGGATGGTCAAAGGAGAGAATGTGGCCATCTACCTCACCTGGGTTGCACAGGTGAAGGACGAGTTGGCAGCTGTTGGAGAAGTCATTCCTGACTCAGAGTTGGTGCGGATAGCCCTCAAAGGCTTCACGAAGGAGTGGGAAGTTTTCGTCAAGTGTGTGGTGGGGAGAGAGAAGCTCCCTGACTGGAGCAGATTATGGGATGATTTTACGCAGGAAGAGATTCGAGAGGGGTCTTAGGAAAAGGCATTAGATGGTGTAGACGACAAGAACGTTGCTCTTATGGCAAAGGGCAATAAGAAGGACATGAGCAAGGTGAAATGCTTTGCATGTCACAAGACTGACCACTATGCTAGTCAATGTCTAAACAACAACAAGAAGAAACCAGAACCAGAGGTGTCAACTTCAATAGAAGTTGTAGAGTTTACTTAGAAATTTGAGAAGTAGTTCTCTCTCATGGTTGGTTTCGTGGGCAGTGGATGCCTAGTGTTCGAGGACATTGAATCTTGGTTTGTGGACTGTGGTGCTTCTCGGCACATGATTGGGTTAAGGTCAGTTTTCCTCGATCTTACAGAGATAGACTCAGACTGTAGTGTGGATTGTGGAACCGATCCACAACATGCAGTAAAGAGGGTTGGAAGGATGAGATTCCAACTAGAGTCAGGAGGTCTTCTGGAGATTGGCGAGGTGTTATATGTTCCAGAGTTGACAATTAATTTGCTCTTAGTGTCAGCTTTGGATGAGAGTGGATTTGGAGTTGTTTTCAACAGTGGACATGTGTTTTTGTACCTTGTGGGAGCAACTGCTGACACAATAGTAATGCTTGGTGTCAAGTATGAGGGCTTGTATAGGTTGTTCGGTAGACCTGTGTTGGGGTCCAGTGGATTCCTGGACTCAGATTCTGTGTCGGAGAGTTGGCAGGTAGCACGGGAGAGAGAGTTGATACATGGCACTCAGTATTCTTCTGGGACTCTCAAGGGACTCAACAGGCATGAGTCGTCACAGTTGGATGCTCAGGAGAGTGTGCAGTATCCTAGGAGCATGTCTTCAGTTCGTGGTACAACAGAGGTAGCAGCAGAGGCTTCCAGTGCAGTGGGAGTAGTGGCTTCATGTTCAGAGGGAGCAGAGACTTCTAGTACAGAGGGAGCAGCTATGGAAGCTAATGAGATGGAGACAGATTCTGGTGGTGATACCAGAAGTACCTCCCTCGCTAAGAGGGAGTGTTAGATTTTAGCTCGGGAGGTACTCCGCATGTTTTGTCTTGTATGCGGATGTTACCTTAATATTTGCACTACCAAGCACTTGACTTTGTAATAGTTTTTATAAATTTGTTTTAAGTGGTTCTTTTAGTAAAGTGACTTTTTAATAAAGTGTACCTTCTATTTTTAAAGTGACTTTATTTTCATAAAGCACT
>ML792986.1:589857-610397 GCA_009831015.1 Picea engelmannii | reverse complement strand
ATTCTATATGGATAGTACATGTCATGCCATTTTTGGTGGTATGTAGAAAATCACAAAACTCCTCATGGTTTGAGAGTTATGGCCTTACGAAGTTGGAGGACCCTCATATGTCATCTAGAAGCCCCAAAATGTCAAAGCAATCAAAGTGGTTTAAGAGATTTTAAAAGATAAATAATAAAGTGAAGTGATGAGTGTATTAGAATTCAAAGTGAATACAAAATAAATTATTTCAATAATAAATTTAATGGAGAAATTAGAAGTGGATCCAACCCTAAAATAAGGAAAGTGGGCCAAGTGACCTAGAAGATGTTTTTAGGGAAGCTACTTGGAGAGTATAAATAAGAGGCAAGGCTCTCTCATTTGAATCACACTTGAGAATATTGAATATATATGTGTTTCTAAGGTAACCAAGGATATCTAAACTGGAATAGGTGAAGAAAAGAAGGCCGAAATGCAAGGAAGGATAAATTCTTTTGATGGTGCTTTCTAAGGTATGTTATTTACAGGTCATCTCACCATTTTCACTATAATTTTTTTTCTATAATGATTCAGATTGTGAAATTTATATGCAAGTGAGAAAACATATCCAAGTATCTGTGGTAAAAAATTCAGCTTGTGGGTCATTGTATTTTGGGAGTTACACTCCGTGGAAAATAGGGTTTGTTGTCAGTCCTGACACTATTCAAAATCAGGTGTTTCGGGTAAAAACATCATAACTTATTAATAACAGATCCAAATTCAGTGAGACCAAATGTATTGGTTAGGGTATATTCTTTAGTATGTTTTATAATAGTTTCAAATCAATTCATTAAATATTATGTGCGGGGCACGCTCTATAAGTTCGCTCTCTAGAATAAGCCAGAATTCAGCAAGGTATGCTATTTTTGCTATAACTCCTTTTCTGAGAGGTTCCAAGTAGTGACACTTGGAGGAATTGCATAAAACACACTGAAGAACATTGTGTATCAGTTTAAGATATTTATAGATTACAGGTTCAAAGTTATGATTACTTCAAGTTAGGGTTGTTGACTAATCCAAAACTAGGCATGTGAGACTAAAGAAAAGTTTGATGAAAATGATAGTATCTTGTTTTTAAAGTTAAGGAAGGTTTGCAGGAATGTGATCATATACACCAGGTCTATTACAGAGCTACAAACCAGATTTGGATGATGAAATTGATGAGGGCTTTTGGTTGTGGTACATGTTGAGTACATGGTTGAGACAAGTAGTTGATGAGTTGGCGCACATACATGAGGTGTATAGTTGATGATGTTGGTACATATTGATGAGTAGTTGACACATGATTGGTACATACTTGGTACATGGTTGGATGCACTTGTTTATGGTGCAGGTTGATTAGAGGTTGAGGTACAGGTTGATGCATGGTTGATGCATGGTTGATGCATGGTTCAGATTTATTGGTACATATTTACAGTGGTATAGATCACAGTGATAGTGTGACAGTGGTTCCATCATTCTACTTCTACTTCAGGATGGCAGGACGGGGCAAAGATAGGTGGTTGTAGCCACCTTTCGGTTGTAGACGAAAAACATTGGGGGTTGTAGCCTCCTTCTGGTTGTAGCCAGAGAATTGAGGAGTTGGATCTTCCCTCAGGTTGTAGCTTGAGAAACTAGGGGGTTGGAGCCTCCTTCCAGTTGCAGCTGGAAAAAAAATGAAGTTGGTGCTTCCAATGAATGTAATTATTCAAGACATATAAGAAAAAGCATTTCGTGGTTTTCTCCCGATTTGGGTTTCCACGTAAAACACTGGTGTATTGTGTATGTGTGTGATTGTTTATTTCTTACTCTTATTGGATAATAATTCTACATTGATATAAAATTTGAAGAAAAATAATTATAATTACGCTATTACTGATTCACCCCCCCTCTCAGTAATCCAACAGGGAACATGTTGGCGTAGCCCAGGAATGGGCTCTATTTGAAAATATATTACACTTGAGCCCCAATCTTGGGCATAACTCTTTGTATACTAATGTATTTTAGTGTATATATCTTATCTTTTGTTTTCTTATCAATTTTTCCCTTGGTTAGCAGATGTCAACGGAGTCTTCGGTCTACTTAGGATTTGTAGATGGGGTCGACCGTCATACATGGAACTTGGCTTCTGTCGCTTGGGTTGTTTACTCACCTGAGGGTCTACTAGTGTCTTCAGGTGGCGTTTTCGTAGGGCCATCCACGAATAATGTGGCCGAGTATAGAGTTGTTATAGAACTTTTACATGATGCCATTTCGCATGGTATTCACTCTTTAGAAGTTCACCTGGAATCCTAGTTAGTAGTATGTAAGTTGAATGGTAGTTACCGTGTGAGAGACCCTACTCTACTTCGATGATTCTTACGAGTACGACTTTTGGAATGACATTTTGATTTTATTACTTATCATCACATACCTAGAAGTTTTAATTATGTGTCTGATGCATATGCTAATTTTGTTTTAGATTGGCATTTGCACATAACTAGAGAAAAGAAAACACTTTCATCAATGTACACATTGTAACATAAGTAAAGTCGAAGATCAATGTTTTTATATATTTCATCTCTCCAAAAAATATGATGTTATAGTACAAAATTGGGGCTGACACCCTCAAAATATATATACAGCCAATCATATAACAATCACGACATCTACGCCTGTGGCTCCGGATGTGTGTCATGATAGCATACTATGGCATTTGTGAGACGTCAAAAGAGTCATACCCAAGCACGGGGCACACCCACCACTTGTTGCTACATCGCCTCCGATAGATCCTCTACCTGAACCATGTGAATCCTCTGCGTCAAATGAGATAGATTTCCCTGCATGTTTTGAAGCACTCTATTAGCGTCCCCTCTCATTGGCTCATCCCCCCAGTGCCTCCGCCGATGTCCTGGAAGTCTGTCCGGTCATTGTGGACCTACGTCTGCGTCACATACATGTTTAGTTAGTACCTGACATCATCCAAAAATATTTTTGTTTTCTTATACAAAAATACAAAAAAATGAGATATTCAAAAACTTTGACATATCTATGTCTCCGTAGGTGGAGCCTAGTGGTAACGACATGTCCGTATCTTCTCTGAAGTCAATCACCACATAAGGTTAGTCCTCCAAAGCCATCACTTGCCGACTCCACCAGAAGAAAAATGCATCATTGTAGGGTGTTGGCACCCTACCACCCCCCTGTCGCCTCATCACCTCGGTCCATCGTGCCATGGTTGGATCGCGAGGTCCAGGCAGAACAATATCAACTATAGGGCCCAAGTCTGGAACCTTCTTGAAGAAAAAACTACACAGGATAGACGCGAACCTGAAGTTCCTCTTTCTACCCATTTTGCAATCTGTCAGCTGGCTCTTCATGTTGGCCAGCAGTGAGGTGCACCAGTCATAAACCATGGGTCGCAAGCACTCCATTGAATAGAACATAAGTGACCTTGATTCCTAGTGCAAAGAGGTTGACCCTATGATCTGTGTCAACACTAGGACAACAATCTTGAGACTCAGATTGTTGATTGCTCTGATAGGGAGTTGGCTCCCTACCTTCTTGTTCCCTGCAATGCAATGAGTGGCTATGTAATCCTCTATGTTCATGCCACTCGCAAATCCCTGGGATTTGAGGTTGACCACCTCACCCCGACGCGACAATCCTGTCAAGAAGTAGATGTCCTCAACTTCAACCCTCAATGGTTGTCCATCAAGGTTGAAGGTCTCAGTATCCGGATCCTAGTAGTTCACAAGCAGCTGAAGTAGTCTCACTTGAGCCCTCATACCTTTGAGAGCCCAAAAATTATATAGCCCACATATTTTTAAGGCCATTTGGGCCCATGGATCTCTCTCCACTGCATCATCCACCTCTTCATGCTCTCTTTCTCTCCACTCTAGCACCATCCTGCAAGATTCAAACCATTTTTTGAGTTAGCAACATTTTAAAAACCTTATCCATGGACATGTACGTGAGCTAAATTTTACACAGTGTCATATAGGGTTGCTTATACGTTGGTTGTTTTGCAAACGGTCGCGTATAGGTATGTGTATATGCATATATATTTTTCTCGTAACACTTAG
This sequence comes from Picea engelmannii, assembly GCA_009831015.1. Classification (NCBI taxonomy): domain Eukaryota; kingdom Viridiplantae; phylum Streptophyta; class Pinopsida; order Pinales; family Pinaceae; genus Picea; species Picea engelmannii. Next base: position 606,336 of record ML792986.1, on the reverse strand, counting down.
CATCAATTTTATCTACGTTTTTGGAGGATCAAGGCTCTGCGCCTTCACTCTTTTGCCCAATGAATTTGCTTCAATTTTATCTACGAATTCATAAAGATATCTACAAATTTTTTATACCCTCAGCAATTTGTACTTGGTGTATTTTCTGAAATTTCCCTAAATGATTTTGGTACATGGTGTAGCCTCTAAGTTTTCTCCCTCAGCGATTTGTACTTGGTGTATTTTCTGAAATTTCCCTAAACGATTTTGGTACATGGTGTATCCTCTGAGTTTTCTCCCTCACCGATTTGTACTTGGTGTATTTTCCGAAATTTCCCTCAGCAATTTTGGTACATGGTGTATCCTCTGAGTTTTCTCTCTCGGGGATTTTATAAGAGGTGTATCCCCTGGCATTTTCACTTGATTCCCTTCTGCGTTTTAACTACACCCAGCATGGAAAACCCTTCTTTAACTTCTGTTATTTAAGGCATTCACCCAGCTTGGTATCCATTCAATTTCCTGGCATTTTCCCTTGTTTCACCTCTGCGTTTTTTGAAATATTATCCCTCTACGTATCGACGACAAAATTACAACCTCTAATTTTGATTGCTTTCCCAATGAATTTCCTCTTTACTCTCTACATTTTTGGTGGGAGAGTGCATACCAAACATTTTAAATTTTATTGCTCAGCGATCATCCTTTAATCTCTATGTTTTTCGCCTTAATGGTTGTGGTTAGATTCTGCACTTGTATCCCTTGGCTCGCTTTTTCCTTTCTGTTGATAATTGTAGGCAAAAGGCAACTTCGGTCATAAATTTCTTGATTATGCTAAATATTCTAGCCGGTCAAATATTATGGATTATTTTCATGATACCACAGTTTCTTTTCTTGATTGTTTTAGTAGGTAATCTCCATGATACAACGAGTGCATTGTAAACCTAGTTATTTATCAAAAGTAGCTGGTGATGTTAATTTGATTGTTGTAACTATTGTACTACAATCTAGTTAGTTTGTACAAGATTGGTGAGAAAGAAAATATTTATATAGTTAACGGGGCTTATTGATGGTTTGTTAATAGGAAAAGTTAAAAAAAAAACTAAAAAAAAACATCTTATTTATAGTTCTTTCCTTTAAATATGAAAAGTAACTATACCCTAACTTCCTTATGCTTCTTTTTCTTCTTTAATTAAAATTGTATGTACATCATAACAATGTTTTTAGTTACACATCTAAATAATCATAACCTTGAAGACCTATTAACATCCTGCTTATTTAATTGCCTTGTTTTACATTATTTATTGGCCTTATTTGTTGGCGCAATAAGGTAGTAGTTTCCATTCTTGGAGCCATCTCATTTATGTTTGTCATTATGACCAATATGAAGGAGATACTTATAGCTAGTACTATGAATTACTTGGGGAAGTCCTGCTTGATTACTTGTAGAGAACCAAGGATTGTTCATGATCACTTAGGGAGCATAAATTGCTCCTTTGGAACCCCTAAAAGAGACAAGTGGGATAACAATTGATAACCATGTGGACTCTTTGGCATGTTATTTTTGAAGATATTAACTTTCATGTTCAATAATTTGGCAAACCATTTCGAAATAGATTCCCTTGCGCCTTGGAAGAATGTTAGTGAAGTTATTATTGAGCGATTGATTTCCCTTGCTCCACTAAACAATGTTGATGTATGATCGTTTTAATACCTAGATTTTATTTCTCCACTAAACTATGTTGATGTATGATCGTTTTAATATTTGATTCCCTTGCACCATGGATTATGTTGATGATTAAGTAATTAGATTGCTTTACGCTATGGACTAATGATGATGCATAATTGGTTACGCTTTAGATTACTCGTGCACATTGTAATAATGTTGATGCATGATTTCCTAAGTGAATAGAGTATATGCGTGCATTGAATGATGTTGATTTATGTTTAATTCGGAATTTGGATCATGCACACACCTTGAAATAAAGTTGATTTATTGTTGAATTCAGTAAATGATTAATCGCGCGCCTTGACTAAAATAGATGTTTTCTTTTGCGCCATGAAAATTTGAATAAATTTGATTACACTTGTGCCTTAACTGGTGTTGTTATATGATTGATTTAGTAATTAAATTATTTTGCGCCATGAAAAATAATGATGTTGATTGATTGAGCTAGTTGGTTTTCGACTTGATTGTGTTAGTGGGATGTAGACACCTCCTTATTACTCAGAACAATCACCAGCCATGAGACCTTAAATGGTCAAAATCAATTAGATGAATCCTAGGCCTGAGCATTGATTATGTGTCCTGGAGGTCTTGACTGTGCAGGGTAGGTTGGGCGGGCAATCATTTTATATTCAATATATTGTTGATACTTGTTTATGAATTGCTTCAAATTGATTGTGATGTGCTGAGATGCATCGCTATTTATGTTTATATGTCATTATCCTTTATGTTGATGTGTTGGTTGCGTCGTTATTGATTTCAATGATGAGGAGCTAGTAATGCTTTTACTTATGATGTCGTAGATTATGTGTTGCTATGAATTTTACTGTTGATGTTAATTTCCTAATGCCAATTTTTTTTTTACCTTTTCTACTTTTCTTTCCTATTTGTAATGGAGGGGTTGTTATAGATGGAATTGAAGTGTCATGGGAAGAGGATTGCATAGTGAAATACTCCCCCTAACCTCAATATATCGATAATTCTACATAGATTTATCTACATGAACGTCAAATTATCAACATCTAAGTGTCTTTTTTATTTCTTCCATGTCAAAATTTCCACACTAGAAATGTTGATAAAACGACGTTTATCCTAGCATCCCTTGTTATGCATCATGAGTTAGTATCTTTTGATGAATCGATTTAATGACCCTTAAAGACATCATCGAAATGATTTTTATGGGAGAAATGAATATCACAAACCCATCAACATACCTAAATGTTGATATACCAACAATATTTATTGAATATGTCTATATAGTGACATTTGTAAAACGACATCAAAGTTTACACAAATTAAAATAAGAAAAAATTCTTGAAAGGACTAATTTCAATGTGTAAATGTCAAAACCATGTCGTATAAATGTCATTTTTTAACCCCAAATATAATAGTGACCAATGATGATTGGGAACCAATCATGGTCAAGAATGAACTACCTAGTACTAGTTGGGGGCCAACACCAAATGGTTGAAGTGATCCTCCATTGAATTACATTAAATTCTTGATTGATGATAAATGTTGCTTTAAAGTATCGTGTTTATGCTTGAGCATAATTCCAATACAAAAAGTTCCCAAGAATAGATATAGGTAGTCTTCATATTTTGCTTGCAGAGTTTCAGGGTAGTGGTTTACCTCTTGTCCATGGGAGCACAAAAAGGAGCCATCATAAATTTGTTAAGTCATGTCGAGGAGGGGTCTCACTGGTAGTGGGGGAAGACTTGAAGGTTAGCCAGATTGTAGAGTTGGAGATTTGGGAGATTGTTGGGATTTTTTGTGTACGTCAAATGTCAATGGTCACTCTCAACTCCTGGATGGAAAAAACTTGGGTTCTGACTCTAGGGTATGCCCTGATTTTTCACTTTCTGTGAAGAGGCTGGATCGGGTTCATCTTATGATATAAGGATGATGTGGAGAATACTTTTTTGGGCCACTGGTATTAGGGCCGACACTTTCTCTATGCTAAAATTTTGCACCTACTCTTTGATGCTCGAGAAGAATCTCTATTCAGTATGCCTACTTGGATCAATCTTCCTAACCTACCTCTATAGTTCTATTCATATTCTGGGTTGAAGGCAATTGGTGAGGTATTGTGGACATTTATCACTTCTGATATTAGTTATAGATCTAGTAATTTTAGATTGGTGGCACAAATTCTTATGGATATGGATCTAAGATAGGGACTCTACGAGTCTATGGAAATGGTCATGGGAGACAGGTCTTATACCTAACCTATGGATTATTTAAATGTTCCATTTAAGTGTTCTCATTGTCACAAGGTGGGACACATATTGACATATTGTGAGTTGAAGTTCTACAAAAACAATTTAGGGGGAAGATAGGTTGGATGTTGGTGTCAATCCTGTTAACCCTAATCCATCTTTGGAGGATAGGGTTTCATCGATGCATCCTTCTTCACCATGGATTGGAGAAAGGGGGACTAAAGAACAAAATCATGTACAGAGAAGAAGGGCATTCACACTATTTTTTGGTAAGGGATATTGTTATTCAGTTGGAAGATATTGTTCCACACAATGTGGAAAATTAGGCTTTGTAGGATCTTTTTGGTGACAACCTGGATTTTTCTCCTTCTCAATGGAGAAGGATTGAAGCTCTGTGGTCCAAGAGAATAAATCCACATGAGGCCTGAGGTAAGAATTCCCCTATCCAAAACCCTAAATTGGTTTCAATTTCTAAGTACTCGGTCTCTAGTTTGCATGTTCATGGTAATGGGTAGGGGCCTTGTGTCTCTTCAGGGATGGAAACAAAAAATTATTCTCCTGAGTGATGAGAAGATGTTTCTTTTATTGTTTATCTTTCAAGGTATTTTGAACATTCACTTCGTAAACTTCTTGGCACCCTTCGTGCTTATTCCTCAAGTTCCCTTTATGTTTCTTCTGGTTGATATCCTTACCTTCTTCATCCTCATAACTCTACTCAGGGTTTGGATCTCTCAGGAGCCTTGGGCTATGATTTTCTCAAGGAACTAAGCCATACAAAAGAAGGATGGAAATTTTTGCTTAAGCATGCACAGGAGAAATCCTCTCGTGAAGTCTCACAGGGAAAACAATGCCTAATCTATGGGGTCCTTAGAGAGGAAACTACCCCAAAGGTGATATCCCTATAAAATTAATGTTTGTAAACATGAGGGGCCTGGGGGGAAGGGCCAAAAAACACTCTCTAAATAGGTTTGCAGAGATGGATCAGCCAAACATTGATCTAATACAGGGAACTATGGGTCAATGTGATCTAATTATTGTCGATCTAGTAAAAACAAAATCTGGGCCAGGAGTTTCTTGGGTTGGATTCAAATGGATCGTCGTGAGGGATCATAACCAATTTTTTGTCAAATTGCTCTATCATCAATTTATTTTCTATCAATTCAAGTATTTGCATAGAGATTTTATGCAAGAAGTTGGATCATTCCATTACTCTTCTTAATATATATGGGCCCTATGATTGTAGGGAGGCTTATTGGGATTGACTATTTGCTCTAAATGTTGTTCACTCTAACAACCTTATTCTTGGAGGGGACCTAAATTTTACACTAAGCTGGGAGAAAAAATGGGGGACATTAGCCCGTGAAGATAAATTTGAATTTTTTTTCATCAACAAGTTTGAAGTGGCAGGTTTGGTTGATGTCGAACAATTTCAACTTAGTCTGACATGGAGAAATAACCAAAGTGACATTGAAGGGGTATTTAAGAGACTTGATCATTTCATTGTTCATCACTCTCTCCTTCAGGATATTGGGATATATTTTTCTTGGGTCGGTAAATTGCGTTGTTCTAATCATCTCCCAATTTTTTTAGAATTGGATCATTCGACAAGGAAACCTAGTTCTCATTTTAAGTATAACCTCTCTTGGTCTAAAGTGGAGGATTTTCATAATCTAATATATGATCATTCAAAACCATTTCAGGCATATAGTAATGATTTATCTAGCTCCCAGTTTGTCTCTCCTCTTCGACTGTTAAAAGAAAAAGTCTATGTTTGGGTCGGGGAAAGAAGAAAGGCAAATGATAAGGAACTTCATAATCTTGAACTCAAACTTGAGAATATTTATGTTTTGATTCAGGGAGGCCAAGGGTCTCCCCCGGACTTGGATAAATGTCCATATTTGGAATCTCTTAGGCACAATCTCTTGGTGGAACATGAAAAGACTTGGAGATCAAAGTGCAGGACTCTTTAGATAGTTACCAGTGACCAAAAAAAAATATTTTTTCAAAATTTTTTCAACTATAGGAAGAACTACAATACCATATGGGAGTTAAACAATTACAATGGTAACAAGGCCCAAGGTTTTTCAGATATGTATTCTATGGTATTTGAACACTTAAAATCTATTTCCAAGGAATCAGATGAGGTCAAGATTGGGGAAATACTAAAGTTGATCTCATATTTCTGAGACTCAATGAAGACGAGGAAAATCAAGTTATGTATCATGAATTTACTAAAGTCGAGATTCAGGCAATAATATTTTCTTTCAAAAAATACAAAATTCCTTGACCGGATTTTTGAACAACCCAATTGTTTGAAGATGTATTTGACATTGTTGGGGATGATCTACTCTAGGTCGTGAAATAGTTCGTCTTTCTGGTAAGATGTTGAGAAGTATTCATTCAACATTCATTCTAGTCATCACTAAGATGGACTACTCCTCTACTTTTGATGTTTAGACCCATTGTTTTATGTAAGTGCCTTTATAAAATCATTGCAAAAATAATTGATATCAGACTTAAACCAATTCTTTCCAATATCATTACCCCTGAACAGTTTGGTTTTCTCAAAGGAAAGTTTATCCATGAATCCATTGGCTCGATGCATGAAGGATTACATTCTATCTAAACTCAGAAGCGCTCTATCTCGAGTATCAAAATAGACTTATCCAAAGCCTATGATTGAGTATCGTGGCTCTATCTCAGACTGTTGTTATTGCATATTGGGTTTCATCTTCCTTTGGTTAAATGGATAATGTCATGTGTGTCTTTAGTCTCATTTGTTATTTTAATTAATGGATCTGGTTCACCCTTCTTTAATTCTGCTCGGGACTTACGACAAGGGTGTACACTGTCACCTTACCTTTTCTTACTTGTTGTTGATGGTCTTAGCTAGGCTCTTGTTGAAGCTAAAATAGTGAATAATTTCTAGGGGGTAAGATTGGGAAGACGAGAATGCTTAATTCACTTGTTATTTGTGGATAATGTTCTAATTTTTTTTTTTGTGCGACAACAGAAGCCATGATTCTAAATGATATATTTTTGTTCTTTTGTGATACTATAGGTATGGTTATTAATATAACTGTGTACTTTATTTTTCCTAGACATAGAGGAGGGCATCAAGCATATCATGTCTAATCTTTCCAGCTTTCCTTCCCATGATATGGGGGATGGTGTTAAGTATCTTGGTTATAACCTCAAACCAAATAATTATGGCATTTCTGATTGGAAATGGTTGTTGTCCCAGATTGAAAGGAGGATAAAATTCAGGTGCAACATGTGTATTTCTCTAGGGGGGGAGGTTAACTCAAGTCAATGATTGAAGCCATCCATGTGTATCGACATATTTTAGCTCTCATTCCTAAAGGAATCCTTAATCATATACATAAGTTTTGCTTCAACTATTTGTGGAAGGGAAGCACCAAATACATGGGTTCCCATTTGGATAATTGGAAAAGTCTATCCAAGACAAAGAGTCTTACAATTGTGGTTTTGGATATAAACACCAATCGACACCAGCTTTGGACTCAATTCATATTAGAAATGAGGAAGTTTCATGTCCGCTTATTGGATGCAGATGATGAGATGATGTGGTATTATAACAAATACGGGGGTCTCTACTCGACAAAGCTTGGATATCAAGTCATGTTGAATTTGGACAAAAATGAAACTTAACGGTGGTATAAAAAATTATTGAAGATCAATGGACCACTAAAAGGAATACTTTTCTTTTGGCTCTTTCTTAAAGGTTGTGTGTTGACCTAGGAAATAATGCATCTTAGGATTAAGAAGGAACCAGACACTTGCTACTTGTGTAAGTGTTCTAAGGAATCAAATTCTCATTTATTCTTGGATTGTCCTTTTACTCGCTAAGTATAGCACAAGATTTATCATCAATTAAGGATGACATGTTTGTGGGACAAACGTTCAGTGATCAATAGTTTTCATGAGTATTTTGCATGTCCTTCTCTGAAGGAGTATCAAAACCTCCCATTCTTGGTCAATTACGGTATTGGGCTCGCTCAAAATGATGGTATTTTTTAAGACACAATTTTCCCTTTGTTTAAGGTTTCACAACAAACAATGGCCTTACTGACAAGCTATAAGGTTTCTCTGTCTATGAAAAAGGCTCGGTAAGTAGGCGATGTGGACATCAACAAGAATATGTTATGGGGATTTTTCTATGGTTCCTGTCAAGGGCCAAGTAAACTCTGTGATCTGGGTTTCATCCTCTATCTCATTGACTCTCATTATGTCATTGGTAAAGCAAATATGGGTCATGATACAAACAATCAAGGTGAGTTCAATGCACTATTTGCATTTCTTAAGTGTGTAGTGAGACAAAATATATATGAACTGCAAGTCTTGGGTGATTCTAAGTTAACTATTGATTGAATGAAGGAGGATCTTCAGTTAGAAAATTGAGATCTACTGGCTCTTGGTCACTAATTGAAATCTATCTCTATTATTTTCTGTCATCTTAGCTCATGCATGTTTAGGGAACATATGACTATTGTTGATTGTCTGTCAAAAGATGCATTATTTCTGATTAAAAATCAAATGGTTTTGGAAGAATTATTTGATGGAGAGATGATCTCCAAAAGGGAATGTGTTTATATTGAAATGTAATTTTCTTGTGTCATTTACACAAATTGACTCTTATCACTTCCTCTAGACAGTATCTGAACTATGGAGATCTATGTTTGTTTTTTCTATTGGAAAAAGGGATCAAAAGCCTTTCTGGCTAGTTTTTTTTTATTGTCACAAGCATACATATACACTGGTTTTTGGAAGCACTTTAGCACTTAAGGATTGTACCTTTTTTTCTCTGGAAATGAAGTTACATTTTTTTTTTTTTAGAAAAAAAATATATTTTTCATATTTTGTCAAATTCATGATAATGCATCTCAAATTTAGGGAATATTCGCTACATCTCATTTTTTAAAGAATTAGAAAAATAGAGAAATTATATGAAAATAAAATATTTTTAATAGTTTACTTGACTTCTTGTGTTCTCTTCTTTCAATATGTAGAAGCTTTATCATGTTATGTATAGTGTGTTTATATTCGAGTTTTTTTGGTAGATAGAAGAAAATTTTCTATATATAAATTTATGAATGTTTTCCGTGCTATTATTTTTGTTATAAACCCTTTTTAATTGCTATAAATTTTTGGTTTTTCTTTAAATATTCTAGTATAATTTTTTTTAATGTTATGTGGGTGACACTAATTAATATATATATATAATTTGGTAGGTTACAACTTAAATGTTTTGGAAAAAAAACATTATATAATGCCCTTGTGTTTACGTTTTTTTTGCTTGATCATTACATGTAATATAATATGTATTTTGATATATGATAACTTATTTTTTGAGTTTTGATTAAAAAACTTGATGGTGGTTACATGTTAAAATTGAGTTTTTTTATAAAAAGTTATGTAAATAGTGTTTACTTAATAGTTAAATATTTTTATATTAAAAATTTAATTTAGTATCAATGTTTATGAGTAATTAAACTTCATTCATGAGATTTGTGATAGAAGATATAGAAAATGAGAGAGTTCTTAAAATAATTTTGAAAAAAAAAGGAAGTGAGTATATCAAAATTTGGTTTGAAAAGGACCTAGAGAAAGATGAGTGAAGTGAACACATCAAAAATTAGCTTGAGAAGGAATTACAGAAAGATGAGGAGAAGATATTCAAATATACAAGTGTAAACTTAACTAAAGATCTATGAGGAAAGATGGGAAGAGTATTATCTCTTAGCATTTGAGGTGTTGATACTCAAAACCATTCAAATTGATCACTGGCACTTAATATCTCTCGTAGGCTATGCCAGATGCTCAGTGGGATTGGTACCTAGGTTTATAGCCTTAGAAGGAAGATAGATGTGCATCAATGAGCGATAAAAAGGAAACAGGATTCAATGCAAACAAACATATATTCTACCAAGTAATGATGTATTCACTTGATCTATTTTGGGAAAATAACTTTAATGTGCAAGATACTTGAATAAACCGATACTCCTAAGTACGTGAGAGTATGTACCTAGGCTATGCCGGATGCTTAGTAGGCTATGCCAAATGCTCAGTGGGATTTGTACCTAGGTTTATAGCCTTAGAAGGAAGATAGATGTGCATCAATGACTTGCAAGTGATAACAAGGAAATAGGATTCAATGCAAACAAACATATATTCTACCAAGTAATGATGTATTCACTTGATCTATTTTGGAAAAATAACATTAATGTGCAAGATACTTGAATAAACTGATACTCATAAGTACGTGAGAGTATGTGCTTTCCTTAGTTGCAAGGTAGTAACATGGTTAGTATGGAGTACTTTCGGTCAATTATTATTGAGAACACAATGACATTTGAAAAGACTAGTGAACCTTTGCTCTATTTTACAAATTTACTTTACTTGAGAAATGATTCCCAAATAAAACATTGGGTTTCTTAAGCTAAAAATAAGAGGGTTAATTCTTTGAGATCAAGATGATATAGTCTTAGTCTCAAGATTTTCCCCTAGTTGCAAATTAGATTTAAACTAGATTAATGTTTATTCTAAGGCAAATTGTGGATAATAAATTGTGCATAACAATCTAACAACTTGCCTAATGCAATGCTTCCCTCCTCTTTAAGTTAGTATTGAACAATTAAAATAATATGACTAGCCAAAAAAAGTATAATTACCCTATATAACAGAGTTAATGGAAGTGTTTCATGGATGATTAGTTGTGTTGCTAAACTATAATTCATAACCCATAATTCATTAATCATTTTTTATGACACAATTCTTATGCCCTAAATAACTATGTGATGAAGAAAACTTAAATTATGAGTGAATTTTATCTAAGTAACTATGTGGTGAAAAAAACTTAAATTATGTGTGAAATTTGTCTTTGATCAACCCCTTTTGCAGATGAAAATTAAAGAATTGAACTTGAAATGAGTGCCCATCAATATGTAAAAATAGCTCATTTGTAGCTCATTTGTGAAGAAAATGTTGTTAGTTTTCATTGTTTGCCTTCATACATGCATTGAACACAAAGGGCTATGAACAATTTGAGAATAAAGTTGTTTGAAAGTGTTTATAAAAAATAATTTGATATGCAGTGAAAGCAACTTAGAATAAGTGAGATGAGTGAAAAAGTTACTTGTTCTCCATCTTTATTAATTGTATTGATCATATCAAATCCGACTCTGTGTTAGAATTATCAATCCCTTTAAAATATATATATCAAAAATCATAAAGGGAAAATATAACAACCATATGTATATATTACAAATCAAATATAACAATCAACTTAGAAATCAAATCTCTACTATATTATCCACCTTTTCCCATTCATTATGATGATAGAAGTATCCTTAGAACCTTCTTGTAGCATTAACCTATGCCAAATACACTACCTTAGTTGATGTTGCATGAGCATTGATGTAGTTGACCTTCATTGTTATTAAGGATATGATAATCAATCATTAAACCTGAGTTATGTAAACTATGTAAATTATAAAGTATTTCTGCATTACTCTTAGACCTTCATTAAAACATCAAAATCACTTACCACTTGGTGAAACTCCTGCGTCTTCCAAACTTTTTGGAATGTACATAGAAACTCCAAGCCCTTCAGAGCATTGATATGTCATGTGAGTGTTTCATATATAATATATAGCGAGTGGAAATTAATATGAATTAATTTTTTTTGACATCCTTACTAATTCATTTGACAACCCTATTATCACTGCCACCGCTTTCCTATTCTGACTCTCATTGCAATTACCACTCTTTCGTCCTATATACGAAGGCACAAGTTCATGTTGCAACGGCAAGAGTAGTTAGAGATCGAGGGAAAGGAATGAGAAATCACACATCACAATAATACAAGAAAAAGAGAAAAATTGAAACTTTGTTGAGCATCATGATGAGATGCCAATAACATCATAAAATCAAAAGGATCATAATCTAAAGGATCATAATCTAAGAAGTTTTTAGTACCATAATTGATTATTATTCGAAGGTGAAAATTTTGGAATTTCAAGACTTTACTTAGGTAGGTTTTTTTAACAAAAACAAAAGTCTAAAAAAAAAGTTTATGATTCAACAACAGCAATCAAAACCATTATAACAATATAATTATTATGAGTTCAATATATCATTTGGGTGAGAAGACTAGCACTTCATTTCACAACCACTTAAACTATATTCAATTGACAATTACTTATATTATAATAATATATATCAAGTATTCATATAAATAAAACATTATCTTTTAAAAAGATTAAGTGATACTTGAGACAAAATTGAAAAATATAGAAATAAAATTGAAATTAGAGGTAATAATATCCACATAAATCAATTGTAATTTGATGGTATAGATCACCTAGTGAATAAATAAGAGGTTATATACAATCTGAGTGAGCTTAATAGTTAATAACATGTGTTTCCTTCTTGGAGGTCACATGTTCAAATCCATAGGAGGTAAGTTATGTATACCTCCGTAGATTTTAGCATACTTTAATAGTCAAATCACTGCGTGGAGGGGATCCATTGTCTCACAAACAAGGAGGCCTCATACACCAATTTAAATGGTTGTGTAGAGAGGATCCTTTGTCTCACAAACAAGGAGGTCCCATACACCAATTTGATATATGACTTGTTTGTAACCATAAAAATAAAAAATTATTATTATTATTATTATTATTATTATAAAACATATAAATACAAAATGAAATCTGAATCATTGTAACCATAAAATTTAATTGTTGAATTTGTTCCTTACGAGGGAACTCCATGTATTGTTTTTTCAATTCAATACATTAAACAATGGGACCACTATCATTCACACCTAAGATTAGTTGCTTGCGATGGATTTTAAAGGGGAAGACTTACCTTCAGCAGGGATAGCAAATTGGAGTTGATAAGCACCGGGGTACAAGGATTAATGCGTTTTTTTTTTCGTTTCCCAAGTGGGCCACTTGGGATCCCATACATTCGTTCTTTGGTTAAGTTACTAGAAAGGAGGGAATTCACCGACACATAAGTTCTTTCCGATTGAGATGTATTGTTAGATGGGATGGCAAAACTCATTGAAAAGTAGGACGGTGAATAAGGGTCGGAGAGGTCGCATTGTCGATGATTGAGTAAGGAAAGGAGTTACTTTTATTATTGAGAATGATGAGTCATCAGATTGGTCAATTAAGATATGTGAATGATGAGTCATCAAATGTGATTGTTCAGTGATTGTTCAATAAGATATAATATATAATAGGATAGGAGTAATAAGATATAATATGATATGAGTATGTGAAAAAAATGAAAAATAAAGTGTTTTTAAAGTGGTTTAGGTGGAAAAAGTATTAATAATGATTTTTTTTAAAAATTTAGGAGAATTGGTAATTAGTTAAGGTTTAGGTTCAAATATTCTTGGATGCTATCATAAATTTTAGGCTAGTTGTCACAAAAATTATAATTTAATTTAAGGTTGAGACATTCTTAATGGGGTTTCTACTCTTCCAGGTAAACTATAACGTACTAACATGTTTAACACAAAACTTTTAACTCAATTTAACACAAAACTTATAACTCAACTTAAAGTTGAGACATTCTTAATGGAGTTCCGACTCTTCAACTAAACTATAATACACTAACATGTCTAACACAAAACTTATAACTCAATTTAAGGCTAAGACATTATTAATAGGCTAAACTATAAACTATAACGTACCAACATATCCTTAACAAAGATTGGATTTGAGTGAAGAAAAAAATATTCTCTCCTTCTACCATTCAGGCTACAAATAAAAACAAAATAAAGGTGTTCTTTTTATTTGAAATTCCAACGTCTTAGCTTTGACTCAACTTAAGGTCAACTTAAGGTGAGACATTCTTAATGGGGTGCCTATCCTTCCAAATAAACTATAACGTACCAACATATCCTTAACAAGGATTGAATTTGAATGGAGAAAAAAAAATTCTTTCCTTATACTACTCAGGCTACAAATAAAAACAAGATAAAAGTGTTCTTCATATTTTTTTCATATGTAAATTTCTTCTCATTTTAAGTTTAGGGTAAATTCTAGAATCTTCAAGGTACAAGGTCGGTCAACAATAGGATTCCATAACATTACAACAATATATTGGTTATGAACTCAACATGTAACTGAGAAAAATTAAATTTAAGTGGAATGGATAACAATCATTCCTCCCAACCACTTACTAAACCTAATTGACATTTAATATTTATATTTATATTTAAAGTTCTTATAATTTAAAATATACATTTACTTTACTTTAATGTCACCTTTTATAATTAAGTGGATTTAATTTAAAATTTTTGAAAATAACAACATATACAAGTAGAGAAAATATACAAATATATAAAATTAAATTCGATCAACTATTTGTGAAGAAATATGAAAACAAAAAACACAAACTCTCTTCAATCTAAAAAGAGTAAGAAGTAATGCATAACAGTGAATGTGCACTCTAATTAGAACTTGAATTCTAAATTAGAGAATATAAATATAGATACTATTCCAAACGGACAATTTAGAATCAAGCTATTTTAAAATTAATAATAAAACGTATTGATTTTAAAATTAATAATAAAACGTATTGATTTTAAAATTAATAATAAAACATATTCATTTAAATGGTTCTTCGTGATAAATGAAATCCATGTGCAATTTATTTTTTTTATAAGTAAGAGTTTGTATTAAATATAAGAGTTCTTCTCAGAACCAGGATCCAAAGTACATAAACAGAGTTATTCGGTTGTAATTACTGAACTGCTCCGTGAGGAGAAACCAGTTCAGCCAACCGTATATAGCAAGTAACAAAAAAGTGTCTGACGATGCTATAGAAAGCTAGATTCTTAACTACCATGAGAGCCACTAGAACTAAAGTAGGGGACAAGCACAGTGTAATCTGGAACATACTCGGGCAAGATGCCAGGCCAGGGTTCTTCGATGACAGGTGTCCCGCCGATCCATTGCATGTCCATGGCGCTGTGGCTCTTGTCGTCGGGCACTTGGAGGCTGCTACCCTTCGCTTCTGCTGCCGCTGCCGAAACTGCGATGTCGCCTCCTCCTTCAATGTTTGCCAAAGTCGTTGTCTACGCGAGAGCACTCGTGGCGCCTGGTTTGCCTTCCTTCCCCTCGGATGGAGGACTTTCTGCTGTGGAGGCGTGTTGCTGACTGCTCGCATGACCACTGGAGCTCTCGGAAGCCTCACAAGAATACTCAGGAGCGGCTGGAGAGGGAGTAGCTAGGAGCTGGAGGAGGATAGAAAGGCGTCCCTCCATCTGTTGTACTCGGAATTGGAGATCGTTTACCCCCTCACAGAGCTCGAAAACTAAATCATGGAGAATAGCAGAGTGTTCACGCGACGGAGAGGTAGAAATCTCCTTTGAATTGTGGCGAGGTCAACTGTGGCGTGATGCCGGAGGAGAGGGGGAGTGCTTGACGCGATGAGAAGGCCGAGCTGGAGTCCAGAAGGTGTCCACAATAGCCATGTTGTCCAGACCTGGAGTGGAAGAACCAGAGGGCGAGGAGGAAGTGCGGGGGCGTCGTGGGTGCCATGGAGAGCCCCGACGTGGACGCATGCGGTGGCGAGGCATGGCGGGACTCGGCTTCTGCAGAGGGTCTGCAGAGCCAAGGAGTATGAAGAAAACTGCCCGAAAAACCATGAAAAACGCAAAGCTCAGATTGAAGCCACACCACCAAACGAAAATGCCGAAAGGGTGCTGCATATCGCTATGCATAGAGGCGGTCGAGAGAAATGGAGTTAATGCTCCTGCCATCAACGTTGAATGCGCGTTAAAGCTCGGGGGTGGTGGCTGCGTGGGGCACGAGCCGAGCACATGGCTCCGTGCTCCGCTGGCCGCCCCCTTCACCCGCATTTTGCCAAGTGGCCCGCAATACCACCCCATCCGGGGGATCCATGTGCAATTTTAAGAATAAAACAAAACTTAGTTTTTAAATATTTGTTCTTGTAAGGGAAATAAAACAAAACTTAGTTTTTAAATATTTGTTCTTGTCAGGGAACTTTGTGTTTATTTTTGTAAATATTAAATAATTGAACTAGAGTCATGTAAAATTAGAATTCATCGTTGGCAATGGACTTGAAGAAACTGGGAGATATACCTTTGCGAGTAAAAGTAAATCGGAGTTCATCATGCATGACGTTTGTTATAAGGCGATTTTGGTTTGGTTTGTTATATTCATTTTCTACTTCAATAAAGAATGATGGAGCGAATTTTTAATGTGAACTCTTTATAATCAGTATAGATCTATTTTAACCTCGGATTTATTAAATATAGAGATCAAATTGTTCAAGGTGTAAATCTTTAATTTTTTCTAAGTTTTACACTCTAAAAAAGGTTTGCACCTCTAGAGATTTATATCTTTGAATGCTTGATAGATCTTGATATTAAGATGGATTTATGTTGGTTTAATACATTAATATTAAAGTATTGAAAAATATTAATATTATAAAATATATTAATATATTAAAAATTAATAATATTTTTTTAATATATTAATATATTTATAATATATT
>ML792986.1:561259-589390 GCA_009831015.1 Picea engelmannii | reverse complement strand
ATTTTTTAAATATATTAAAAATGTAATTATATACTAAACTAAAATATATAACATAACATATTATATTATACTAATGTATTACACTTTATATAACATACTAATATATTAAAAATGTAATTATATATTTAAAGTATATTTTATTTTTATAATAATAATTATTATTATTAATATTATCATGACTTTAAAAATGGAAGGAAAGAATCATGAATTTCTCAAAATTTTCAAGCAAAATGCCTATGACCATATGTATGTTCTTTGTCTTTAAAAATTTATGTATTAAAAATTAATATAAATATTTTTTCTTAATTGGAATTTCCATTTTCTTAGTTTTTTATTTTTATTTTTTTTTCAATTTTTTTATTGTTTTTTTAATGTTTTAAAAGATATAATTTTATATTACAAAGGGTTTTTGATTATGATAAAACATTATTATTTATTAAGATCAATTTTGATTTATTGGAACTCTAATGTAAAATTAATTGCTTTAATTTATCTAATTGTTTTTATGATTAAATAATTTGGAAACAAAATTTTCAAAATTTTCTTAGTTTTTATGGATTAAGAAGTTATAGAGATTAGAGCTATTATAAATGTTATTAAAATTGGATTTAATGTTTATATAAGCGAGGGAGTCCAAGAGAAAGTGTTTTTCATCTTCTACTTTATTCATCTCTCAAATTTTATAGAGTCTTTTTTCTCAAGGTGTTTTAGGTCATGCCCATTGTCCTGTTTCACTATGAAATTCATGAGAGTTGGTTCTTATCTTTGCAATATTTACCTTATTTTTTGAAGTAGCAATAATATAGATAGGTTTGATCTTTTAATTCAGGATTAATGAGTTCCTTGTAGTATATCAACTTTCTCATACTTTCAATCTCTATATCACTCCATATATTCTCTTTAAAAATATTTGTGATAGATCCTTTAAGAGAATTGATATCTTGAAAGGTGACCACCTCTACAATGTCCTAATGACTTAATCAAAACCTACATCTCTATTCCACCCTCTTTTGAGTCTTAAATGGTTATTGCTAATGTTTGAATCAGTGATGGGAAGCCTATTAATCTTCATGGTGAGAAGCTTAATCTTATAAATTAAGTATCTAATTATAACCTTACTCTCAGTGAGGGGAAGCCCGACTTCTAAAAGGAGGATTGTATTTAAGATGTATTGCCTTTAATTTGAAGGTTATTTATTATAAACACTTTTGGAATTGCTTGATTTTCCTCTAAGTTTCCCTATAAATACTATGACCTCAAACCCATAACCATAAAGAATAATTGGGGTAACAAGAATGTCAAAAATGATTCATTTTCCCTAAAGCAAAAATATATAGTTTTTGTTTTCAAGACCATAATAAGCTTTCTATCCTCCAATCATTATTATCTCAATATTATAGTTCCAGTTTATATTTTGATGAAAGTCAATTTCGAGGTACTTATTAAATTTAACTTCTTTAAAGGGGTGTTAGGTGCAAGGCGGGGGGGAGGGGGTCATATTTGACATGGAGGGACAAAAGGAACACATATACTCATGGGGCCTAGGTCACAAAACAAACAATTAAACATAGATATTGGCCACATTCATAGGACTAACACTGATACTTGAAGACAAAACATAGAGCATTATTGTGATCAGAGACTCAAAACTAGTAATAAAAGGTCTGAGAGGCATCAACCATAACCCCAAGTCTAGATTACAAAGAATTTATCAAAGAATAAAAACCAAGAAACAAAAATTTTCTCTGTGGAATACTTCCACATTTTATGTCATCGAAACCAAGAGGCAGCTCGCCAAGGAAGCCAAATCATTGAGCCAAGGGAACCTAAAGGACAATGAGGTAACCACCATGTGTTACTTGCCTTAGTAATATGGTTAAATGGGAAAATGAAACAATTCCTTACCTTAGCAAAGTGGATACAAGAGGGCTGGTAAATGTGGCAACTAAAATTTCTAGTGAAAAGATTGACATTGGAGGACACACAAATTTCAAAAATTTATTGAGGGGAGTGATGTGACCCTCCCATCCAACTTAGAAAACAAATATGACTGCACAACATCAACATCAAACATTTGCCTAGCAGTTTAAACCATCAATTCACATGAAGGAATTCCAGGAACTTCCTTTGTGGCCCTTCTTCACATGTGGGATTTTCCTTTCATCCGACGTCATCATGGGGAAATCACCCTTGAAAGTCAATTCAATTGTCCTACGGGATCAGAAACAACAAATTCTCTCATCATTACAGGAACTGGCGATAGATAATGCACGAGGTATTGAGGATGGCATGCTTATGGAGTTTTATTTAGAGGAATGTTTGTGGGTGGAAGTTGTCAGTTTGATCAATCGGACTCCTCCTCTTCAGCATTCGTGACACCCACGTTGTAGCTCTTGGCTATATAGTTGGTCCAACATGTGCCACAAAATCCATCCAATGTGTAACTACAACAGTTGTGAATCTGAGGCCCTCAAAACCATAATGGATCTCTAGAAATGGGAAATTGTAGTTATCATAGAATCTCACTCTCAGTTCAAGCAATCCATTCAGGAATGGGAGGAACAACATGAAAAAGAATCAACAATGGTGCTTAGGAAAGTCAATCAGCATACAGACCAAATTCATCTTCTAGGAAGAGAAAAGCAATGCCCCTTAACAGTAATCCAAGGTCAAAATGAAGTTATTCCTTCAAAAGGATCTCATGAATCATGCAAAGTAGAGAAACCCTAGAAACAACCATGCATAGCCAACAACCAGGATGAATCTCAAGATCTTGTGGACATGGAATTAAAGCTTCATTATCCAGTTTCAAGAAATGCATACCGGTTATTTTGCTCTGATCACAGGCTAGTAAACATTTTGGGAAAGGAGACTCTCTTTATGTAAAAAATTGAAAGAATTTAGTTCTATGAGGAAGCACATTCCCTCTCTTTCTGTTGAACAGTATTGAACTCAAGAAAGATGTATTTTCTAGCTAGTTTTAGCACTGCTACAACCATATTTTTATATAATATACATTACTTGTTCTTGTTAAAAAAAATCAACTTCTTTAAAGTTGTTATTATCGTACATAAAATCAGTAAATATGAAATTCCTGAATTTAAATATTGTTATATTGGTTTTATTGATATTAAACAAACATCTATGAGTTAAAATAGAATTCTTTGATAATTTTAAGTTGCTTATAAAGATCAGAGGGGCTCATTGCTATAAGGACAATGACATTTTCTTAAAGAATGGGGATGATAATTAATCCTACTAGACCCGTTCCTACACTACCTACTTCTTCCAAGAATTCCTCCAATTTGTCAATATAAATACTAAAATAGTAGGTGACCAGTGGAAACTTTGGTTAACCCTTATTTTACAATTGATTTCATCTAACCAACCATCTTTATTTTTAAATGTTTCAATGACCCTCTCGTACAATATTATTTAATTGCCTATACTTTTGTGATAATTTATGCAAATTAAAAAGAGATTAATTAATTTAGATGAAAACAAGTTTATAAACTTTATTTAATCTAAAAGTATTTGCAAGAGGTCGAACAAATTTGAGATAAAAGATAATAGAAATAGAAATAAAAAAGGAGAATGGAAAGGGATTTTGAAAAGAGGAAAGTTAGTTATGTATCAAAACTTGACTGAGCTTGGAAAAAGATGAGGAGAGAAAAGATATTAAGATACAAGGCTAAATGTATCCAATTGTCTGTGAGAAATATGGGAAGAGCGGTTTATCTTAACGTATGAGGTTGAAAAAAATGTGAGAAACGCATCACAATGAACATGTACTTTAAGCAGAACCTATGACCTAAATCGTAGAAGAGATATGATGTCGAATGCTCATTTCATCAAATGTACATCAATGAAATCATTAATACCACTCTAATTTGATCTAGGGAAGTAAGAGCCTAGGCCTCAAAAAATGATAGGACAAGCCCAAGATGTGAAGCATATAAGCAATGGAATAAATCACATCCTAACTAAAACAATGCATTGACACATACAACTAATTACCTAAAACTTTATTTCACCAATACAAAGGGATATATTATTCCTTAAGGATTGGTTTAAAAACGTCAACTCTTCATTAGATAAGGATCGGTCATTTATAATAACACCACAACACACCTCTAATTTCATATTAAAATTAGAGGTGGTTGTGTGAATATCTCTAAAAATGAATAATATCTACTATAGATCTCATCTATAGTAGGAAAAGGTCCTTCTAATATAATCTACAAATCTTTGTGTGAATATCTCTACAAATTAACAATATCTATTATAAATCTAATCTATAATAATATCTACCGTGTGAGATTTTCTACTCAACGGTAGGAAAAGATCCTTCTGATATAAATGATCTTCCATTTGCATCTTCCATAACTAGTAGTTTTGGTTATTAAATTTCTCGACCCTAAACTTTCCATCTTCTTCCATTGCTCTCACTAAAACCAGGAACCCTCTTTTACTGCGAGTTATCTTTCGCTTTGATACCAGTTGTTAGAAAAACAGGATCGTGGAGCAATAAAATAAAATAGATGCAGAAATAAAACAAAAAATATACACAATACAATAGAGACCTGGATATACGTGGTTCACCCAGTGTGAGCTACATCCACCAGAGAAATTGCCAGTCCTTCCTTTATTATTATCCAGCAAAATGAAGCGATACAACCTACAACACTCCCACTGTAACTTCCTCTTATTTCTCTCACAGTCTCCTCTCTCAAAATAAAAATATCTACTCACATACACAGTCGCAATACAATTCCTCATAAAAGAGGGTTGCCTTCCAAGGAAAAAAAACCTAACACATCTTCTATCGTCATATCTGAGACCTTATAATGAACAGTCCAAATTGACTACGAAATTACAATATTTTACTAGGAAATTTTCCCGAAAAATTCTCTTCAGGGGCGTTACCCCCAAACCCCCTCCAGGGGATACATAAAGTTTTGTCTCCCCCCATGGACCCCCCCTGGCTCTAGATGTGAGGGGACAAGCCCCCCCACACCCCCCCCGTCAAGAAATGGGGTCCAAAAGCAGCTGAAACTAGACCTCTAAATTCAGGAAGATAATCAGGCTCCACGACCAACAAAAATCATGGCTTGATAAGCAATATTACTTGGTATTTGAAGGATTTCATTATTCATTTATTGGAATTTATGGATTTTTTGAAGTTTATTGTTATTTTTTTAAGTTTAAATCTCAAAGAAACAATTGAAAATTTATTTACAAAATCGAATAAATCTACAAACCAAAATTAAATTAATGAAAATAAATATAATAATGAAAAACGAAAAATAAATGAAGGGACCCTTGAATTTTTTAGATTTAAAATTCAAGGGGGGTTTGTTGAGGCTCAACAGGAGGCCCAAGATGAAGTCACAAAATATGAATAGGTAGAGGATATGCGGGAGGTAGACCCCCTACTTATTTCAATTGAGGTGAGGTGGGCCACTTGTCGTGATTCTATACCAAGCCTCACGGGATGTGTGCACACTGACACAGCGAAAATCATGTTACATAAGATTACCCAAAGTTGAAGGTCAAATAGGAAGAGAAAAGAGGGTGTTGTAACATGGTGATGGTCGGGCAGCGTGAGGAGTAGAAACTAAAGGAACCAATAGATGTACGGGTGGCAACCCGAGGAGGTATCAGTACGAGAGCCAACCTATACCAAGGAGAAGGTTCAGGGAAAAACAAATGGGGGAGAATCATAAAAACAATGCCACTACCTCCTTAGTTTGACTTCGTGCAGCAAAAGCAGTTCTTGTGCGATACACAAAGGGCATTGGAAGAGGATCGTGTGCGCGAAGAAGTGCGGCATGCATCGCAGAAAACAATGGAAGTAGAGCACGTGTGTAACTCACCCAAGCCCCAAGCTAGGTCTGCCTCTACTAATAACGACCAATTAAAAACTCTAATACCAATTTAAATGTGGAAGTAACATGCAACATGACATTCAAGCTCATGCAAATGTCTATGTCAATTAAAATGTAAATGCAATCAATTTAATATGTGCACAAAAACAACTAAACACATACAACAACACTCAGTCACATAAATATATAGATTTGAATGCAACATTCTACTCACAACATGTGGAAACAACTAAAATAACTCAAAGTAAAATGCACAACAATTTATCTTAGCGTTCTAACATAAATAAACACAACAAGTAAGAACACTTATCTTATTAAATATGCAACTTGTTGTAGAGGACATATGTTCCTCCCAACCATAGACTTGTTGTTCCAATTCTCAATAGAAAGTCACCTCTAAGTTGGGGCTCTGAGTCCACAAGAGATGGTGATCCCTAAGGCTAGCTACCATCCCCCTCTCAACAGTTAATTCCCACAACTAATGTCAATCCACTAGCTCTCTTCCCCTCAACCTGCACAACCCAAGGAATGGGATCCCCTTCTCTGACATGCAATCCCCTAGGCTATCCCACTTCCCTCCAAGGATCCAACACATATTGGACATGAAATAACCGTGCTAGGGACTCCAGGAATCTACAACTGCAATATGAATTCTCACAATAGAAAAATACTTGCTTATCTCAACAATTTCTTGAACAAAATATTACTCACGGGTCTACAACCTCTCTTCCCATGAAATTACAAGTCCAATCAACTATTATACATACCCACTATGGTTTCCTTCAAGATTATGCACTCATAACTCTCTTACTGTACAAAAATATGCTTCTAAAAATTTCCTCCTTTTCCCATACAAATTCCCTCCTTCCTCCCATGCTTTCTTGAATCACACTCTTCCCAAGGATGATTGTACTTAGGCCCATGATCTCAATAACTATGTGAGGTGACTTCACTCACCCACCCTCTCTACATGTATTAAATGATTGGGCTCTAGAACACTCAACATAAAATAGAAGGTTCATAGTAAGGATAATTTAGAAATATGGTTTGGGTTTAATAGACATGGGTAAACTCTCCCCTTTGGGCCCCTTCCCTCTCTTGTGGAAACTAATCCCCCAAGTCTCTATATGTGTCCATCTACAGTCGGCAATACATTTTTATGTATTACATTCAATATACATCATTTACATATTACATCGTTTAGACCACGATCATACACCATATTTACAATATGCATTGCTAATTTGGGGATAAAAAATGGTGATGTTACAATGTGCACGAAGATTTGTGATGCACGACATAGGCAGGGACACATCGTAACACTTATATTAAGCCTAACTCAAAAATCCACATAAGTGACTTCTTTTGTTTATGTCTAAAAGCATTGGATAATCTGATTGTTACCAAGAGATTGACCCAAATGTTGACAATATGTATGGAGGAAGGCGGGAACGACGCTACCATTTCGGCCCCCCTACTAAAGAAATATGTGTGTCATGTTAGAAGAAGTAAGCGCACATGTAGAGAGTTTAAAATGACAGCCAAGCTAGGGAATTATGAGATGGATGGTGTCATGTTAGACCTCGGATGTGATGTGAACATTCTGCCAAATAAATCATGGGAGTTGATGGGTAAACCAAAACTCGTGTGGTTTCCCATTCAACTCAGGCTTTCCAACCAATACATAATCTATTCCATTGGCAGGCTGGAGCAGGTCGAAGTGAATATTTATTGGGTAAAAACAAAGGTGGATTTCGAAGTGATCGAAATTATGGATGATTCAAACCCCTACCTAGCTCTATTTGGCATTGAATGGGCATTTGATAACAATGCCATACTAAATCTGAAGGAACGACAAATGTCCTTTGAGACAGACACCTTGTGTGTCATTGCACCACTAGATCCAAAGGAGGGTGACAGGGACAATGAGCTCATGAATGAAGATGCACAAAGTTCAATAATTGAGAACATATATAACATCACTAGGCGCAAAGAAGACTATGTGAATCTAACAACCAATGGCGAGCTAAGTTAGAGGAGTGTCTGCTCATATGACATGGATTCTAAAGATGCAATGACAAGGTGGCAAGATAAGTTATATGAATTATCAACCAGGAGATGCACACATATTACCAAAGCAGTGTGTTGGGTCAAATCTAAGTTGTGTGACCTGCAGAGAGTCGACGAGATGGGACCAGTAGAGAAATTTCTCGCACATATGGAGGAGAGTGTGCCTGATATCCAGAGGATTTGGGCCATGGACTCAATAGTAAAAGGAACATATGTGAACTAGTGGGAAACTCACTACACATATCTACAAGAATGGGCGTAGGTGGTAGAATGTAGCAAGGTACGGTTCCAACCCATCACTGACCTTGAATTGCTTAGCCGATACAAGGGTACTAAGGACCCCCGGGAGTATATCTATTTCTATGAGTAACGTTGGACAACCAAGAAGGTTCCTCACACACAATGGGTCCATATGTTTGTCCATACTATGGATATGGTACCCAGAAGAATATGGTACCCAGAAGATGATCCATCCATGAGGAGACGAGAAGGCAAACAAGAAACTAGGAGAAAGTGAGCCACCAATTCTGCACAACATTTATTTTCACATCGGAGGTCCCTGTGTAGAGGGAGATTTTGTTAAGAACTAAATATTTAATATTCCATTCATAGCCAAGAGACACCACGCATAAATTTTTCTTCACATACCATAAGCCAAAGGTAAAATTGAAGCAATCAAAATAATACTAGAAGGTGGATAGGGATGACGTACAAGAGGACAACCCCCGGGGCCTACGGATTAATGAAACTAAGGGTGGGCACACAGTTCAGGGAAAATCCTCTAGTATCATTGTGCCATACTATGCAAATCCACTAAAAATGAAAAAACATAACACCGACACAGAAGAAGCATTGAAGATGGAAATAATTGGGGATTATTGGGATCACAAGAAAATGATGCAAGTGGTGGACTTGATGAAAGAATGTGAGGACTCGTTTCCACAATTTTTTTCTGAAATGAATGGGATCACATGGTCCCTAGGTAAAATTAAAATTCAGTGGAATCATGATGCTAAACCAGTCAAGAAAACACCCCATCAGTTGAATCTAGAGTATAAGGAAAAAGTGTGCAAGGAATTGGACCACATGTTGGATGTTTGTGTTATTGTCTCGGTGGAGGTATCCAAATGGATAATCCCAATGGTAGTGCATCCCAAGAGACAGGAGACCTAAGAATTTGTGTATACTTGAGGAGCCTTAATGCAACCTATGTACACAATTCTTTTCCTATGTAATTTATAGATAAAGTGATAGAAAATATAGGTAGTGATCCGGGATCTTTTCATCGTGACTTATAAAGAATTGTATTAATGAGCATAAATTAAAGTGCACCATTAAAGAAGGGAAAACTTAAAAATGAAGAGACATAAGCATCATATCCGAACAAAAAAACTTTGTAACGGAGTTTGTCCCTGGTGGACTACGTCTCCAGGTCCTGCTCTCAAATGGGTAGGCTCTTCCATTAACTCAGCGAAAGAATTTGACAAATACATAAATATACCTCATTCTGAAATCAAGCTGCAGAAATAATGCTCAGATCAGAAAACAGACATCGCCATTGAATTTTTGGCATCGAATTACCCAAAAATGATTGTCTCCATGCTCTGATCTGACTCTGGCACTCCCAGGCCCAAGATGAATTTTGTCTCGATTTTCGTGCCCTCTGCAACCTGCAATGATGACTGTCCTTTGCCTCAGAATCCATGCCCACAGGTCCATACATTCCGCTCCTCCCCCCTAGCTCTGGGTGGATTTCATATTTTAAGTAATAATTGTGGGTGGATGTACCAAGAGGTACCTGTGGTGCATTGGTTATGGGCAGATTCGTTAAGGCTTGGGCATCGACAGAGGTTCCGAGGTCGAATCCCACCAAAATCCATTTTGGTGTGTTGGTTGTATATATATATACATTGTAATATATGATTCCAGCTAAATTTAGTAAAGTTTATAAGTCCTTCCAACTGTTGTTAAAATTGGCATGGTCCGCCAGATTTGGCGGACCCGCCATTTTTTAAAATTCGAAATTTGTTCACAGGTTGATATTGGATGTTTCGGGGATGCCACGTGTCACTCGCTGATTGGGCCACATGGCACCTATTGATTATTCCACCTTTCTTATGATGTCAACCACCCCGTCAATCCGTACCTGACACGTGGCGCTTCCTAGGTGGTGCCACGTGGCGTCGCCTGGGGGTGCCACAGGCCACTTTTCTACTGGTCCACATGGACCCCTGAAAATCCCATTGGCAGGTGACATGTGGTAGCTTCTGGTGTTGCCATGTGGCATGCTGACATCAACAACCATCATTGTGATGTCACCCTTCCATGTCAACAGTACGAATGATGATGTAGCCCCTTGTTAACTGGCCATGTTTGACCGCAAATATATTTCAAACCGTAACTCTGTTTGATGAGCCATTTGCACCATTAGAAAGCTTGCGACACGATCTTCACGATCATGATGTTTTCACTAATTTTTGGGAACTTTTAATTTTTTTCCTTTCTCTGTCTGCTGGAGCCATTCTGAGCATTATGAGTTGCCTCTATGAGTTCTGAGTTATTCTTAGCCTTCTCTGGATCCTTTTTGGATCACACCTTCCCACTTAGAGCTTTTTGGACCACCAAAAGAGTTCATCAATCAACAAGTAAGTGAGGGGATTTCTCCCTCACTCTTTCCTTCTCGATCTGCCATGCCTTGCTGGACTATGTACCTTTTAGGCGTACTCGAAGATAAGTAATGTCATTCCTGCATGAAGTCCTCAGTCTTCAATCTAGGATGACATCTTCCTCCATCTGCTCTTTGATTGATTGGCTGACCTACTGAACCCTCTGAATGAACTTTCGGGCTGCATCTCTCTTCCTGACATTTTTCCCATACAACAAGTCCAAGGGGATCTTCGGTAAATACCCTGGCCTTTCAATAGTGGGGTTACAAAAGTAAAACATAGATTCCTTTGCAATAATGGTTACAAATGCTTTCCTTCGAGGCAAATGCCATCCATGTAAATACATTACAATTCCTAAATGCCCAAGTACAAATGAAACAAAAGCTTCTTCAGTTACATGCACTTCCATGTAGGAAGGAAAGCGAGGTTTACTCAAATGGTGGAGTAAGTTGTTCTGCAAACAAAACTTCTTCGCCTGCAAAACTTGGAAGATCCCACATACATATTTGAAGATTTCATCATTAGTGTACCATCAATCATTGTTGATATGAGCTAAGGGAACATTCTTCAAAATAATAGATGTAATAATAGGAGATATAAAAATCATGTTTGTCCTTATGTCATTGGTATTGGAACTGGTCTCAAACTTGCATGGATGTTGAAGGTCAGGTAAGGTGAGCATTGGCACAATGTCGATCTTTAAAGTGTTGAAGGTCTTCTATCAGTTTCCTTCCCACTAAAAGACCTGTCTCATCTCAAGCAATTGATTCTTATGTAAAGGATCAAGAGTACTAACAACATCAGACTTATGTTGGCATTCTCCTTTTACAATCGTGAGTACAAGATTCTTGTTAGTGTTTATAATTCTTTTTACTTGGCCTAAACTAACAAGTGTTGATTTGTCCTTTATGCTGTGAACTTTAATGATGTATTCCACACCATATTTTGTAAGATGGTATTTGTTTTCCTTTCGAAAGAAGATAGCCTTCCTATCATACAGATAGGGACTCCCTAATACAATACCACAGACATCCAAAGGAACCAAATCTAGATCCACTTCATCTATCATCTTAGAAGCAATAGAAAACCTCAACCTACACTGCTTAGTGACATTTAACTTTGCTTTATCAGATACCCAACCAAGAGGGTAAGGTTTATGGTGAGGTCTTGTGGTTAATTCCAATTTCTTAACAAGTGTCTCTGATATTAAAATGACTTGGGAACCTGGATCAAATAATGTGTCTATCTTTGTATGTTTCTATACAACTCTTATGTGGAATAGTGCACTTCTCCTTTTATCATAATCATGTGATTCATTTAAAGAACTTGAACATGCATAAAAGGAATCTTTACCTTGCATCCCAACTATTGTGATCCTTTCTTAGTCACCTGAATCAGAACCAAGATCATGTTGCACTGTAGCAATGGTCTTTGGCTTCCCCTTGCCTCCAAACTGCTTTGGCCTTAACTCTGGTTGTAGTTTCCAACAATGTTCGCTATCATGACCAGTTTTCTCGCAATGGCTGCAAGATGGTTTTCCTTCTTCCTTCTTTGTTGGAGTTGTCCACTTGTCCTTCCCATTTCCTTTCCCGTTGAAATGGTTTTTAGAGTGCTTGAATGGATTTTCCTCCTGTCCATTCTTACCCTTGCTTTCAAGGTGAGTGGCTTGCACAAAAACTTCGTCAAGACTGGTGGGATTAAACAATAGTAAAGTATGACGAATATAACTGTGAAGTGTGCCAATATACTTCATTAACGTTTCATAGGAATCTAAAGGAATGTTTAGTGCAAGTGCTTTCTTCCTAAATTCCTCTGTCAAACTTTGGATTGTTTGACCTTTACTTTGCCTTAAAGTTTGCCATTCCATCATTGCTTTATGTAAATACCCTAATGGGTAAAATTGCTTCCTTATCATTGATTTAAATTTCGACCATGAGGAAAGAAGATTACCACACTTACTTCTGTCCTGAAGCTTGGTCTCCCACCATAAGAGAGTGGTGCCTTCCAACTGAAGAGAAGCTAGTTTCACTTTAACTTCCTCTTCATCAATATGCTGGACACGGCAATACACTTCAATATGTCGGATCCAATTATCTATCTTTTCAGGATTAGCATCTCCATTAAACATAGGTAAAGCAAATTTTACATCAAGCTTTAATAATAGTTTCTTAAAAGAGGCTTTATGGCTAGAATGATGAGAATGATGATAATGCTCAGAGGAAGAAGAACTAGAAATTGAAGGTGAAGACGGAGGATCAGGAGGATCTCCTCCAGCCCCTTGGTTTACCGAAGCATCATCATATGCATGTGCTTCATTTTTCTTCCCTTTCTTCTTCATCCTCTTCTCGTAATCTTCATACATTTGTTCGACCATTTCTGACATGCGATAAAAGACCATGTGAAAGTTTTTCTCATGTTCATCACGCTTATCCTCTTCTGCCATT
This sequence comes from Picea engelmannii, assembly GCA_009831015.1. Taxonomy (NCBI): domain Eukaryota; kingdom Viridiplantae; phylum Streptophyta; class Pinopsida; order Pinales; family Pinaceae; genus Picea; species Picea engelmannii. The sequence goes on along the minus strand of ML792986.1, from coordinate 576,322 downwards.
TTCTTCCTTCTTGATACACGGCCAACTTCGGGATTGAAAGTCTTAAGAGTTCCTTCACCCTGCTTATGATTGGCCCTAGTAAGCATTCACACTCAACAATTCAAGTCAAAGATGATTGTTCTGATACCAACATGATCCGAGATCTTTTCATCATGACTTATGAAGAATTGTATTAAATGAGCATAAATTAAAGTGCACCATTAAAGAAGGGAAAACTTAAAAATGAAGAGACATAAGCATCAGATCTCAACACAAAAACTTGATAACGGAGTTCGTCCCTGGTGGACTACGTCTCTGGGTCCTGCTCTCAAATGAGTAGGCTCTTCCATTAACTCAACAAAATAATTTGGCAAAAACATAAATATAACACATTCTAAAATCAAGCTGTAGAAATAATGCTCAAATCAGAAAACAGACATCACCACTGAATTCGTGGCGTCGAATTACACAAAAATGACTATCTCCACGCTCTGATCTGACTCTGGCACTCCCAGACCCAAGAAGAATTGTGTCTCAGTTTTCATGCCCTCTTCAACCTGCAATGATGATCGTCCTTTGCCTCGGAATCCATGCTCGTAGGTCCATACATTCCGCGCCTCCCCCCTGGATCTGGGTGGATTGCACCTTTTAAGTAATAATTGTGGGCGGAAGTACCAAGTGGTACCCGTGGTGCATTGGTTATGGGCGGATTCGTTAAGGCTTGGGCATCGACAAAGGTTCCAGGGTCGAATCCCACCGGACTCTATTTTGGTGTGTTGCTTGTGTATATATATATATCTATATATATACATTGTAATATATGATTGTTGCTAACTTTAGCGGATTCTAGAAGTCCTTCCAACTGTTGTTAAAATTGGCATGGTCTGCTAGGTTTTGCGGACCTGTCGTTCTTTTAAATTCGAAATTCGTTCACAGGTTGATATTGGACATTTCGGGGATGCCACGTGTCGCCCGTTGATTGGGCCATGTGGCACCCGTTGATTAGTCCACATGTCTACTGACGTCAATGACCCCTTCAATCCGTACCTGACACATAGCACTTCTTGGGTGGTGCCATGTGGCGTCGTCTGGGGGTGCCACATGCCACTTTTCTACTGGTTCACATGGACCCCTGAAAATCCCATTGGTGGGTGACATGTGGCAACTTTCAGTGCTTCCACATGGCATGTTGACATCAGTAGCCATCATGCTAATGTCACCCTGCCATGCCAGCTGCTGACGTCAGCAGTACGGATGATGATGTGGCCCCCTATTGACTGGCCCTGTTTGACCACAACTTTGACTGCGAATATCTTTCAAACCATAACTCTGTTTAACGAGTCGTTTGCACCGTTAGAAATATTACGACACGCTCTTCACGGTAATGTTGTTTTCACTGAGTTTTGGGAAATTTGAATTTTTCCCCTTTCTCTGTCTGTTGGAGCCATTCTGAGCGTTCTGAGCTACCTCTGTGAGTTCTGAGTTATTATTAGCCTTCTCTGGATCCTTTTTGGATCAGGTAGCCATGAAGCTTATTCATTCATAGATGGATTTTCAGGGTACCACCAGATATGCATTTCATAGGAGGACATAGCTGAGATGAACTTCACAATGGAATATGGCTCCTTTGTGCATATTGTGATGCCCTTTGGTCTAAAAAATTCACCTATGGTATTCTCACGGATTGTGGTCGCATCATTCAAAGAGTTTATGCACAAATTATTGGAGGTATACTTGGATGATTGGACAATGTTTAGATTACTTAAAGAGCACATGCATGTACTATGCTTGATGTTAGATAGGTGCAAAAATTACAAATCTCTTTGAACTTGAAAAAGTGCATCTTCGGTACACCATGTGGAACTTTGTTGGGATATCTCGTCTACAAGGAAGGCTTGTTGGTAGATCAGTCGAAAATTGCAACAATTATGGACATGTTGGCCCCAACCTCTATGCGATAGCTATGCATGATGTTGGGGCACATAGGATACTATAGACGATTCATCCAAATTTACACAAAGATTGTAGTGCCACTAGAAAAACTACTACGCAAAGATACCAAATATTCTTGTACACGTGAATGCTAGGAGGCATTAGACACGTTGAAGGAAAAAATATTCTCAACGTCTATCCTTATATTTCCCGATTAGACCAAGATATTCCATGTCCACGTAGATGCGTCATCAATTGCACTAGCCACAGTGCTTGCGCAGCCTGGTGAAGATAGCATTGATCATCTAGTCTATTTTACCTTCAGAAAGCTATCATATTCTAAGAAGAACTATACAACCATGGAAGGTGAAGGGTTGGAAATGGTTTATGCCTTGCAAAAGTTTCAACATTACTTACTAGGCACTCCCTTTAAGTTTTTCACTGACCATTCAGTGTTGGAGTACTTGGTCAATAAGCTAGTGTTGGGGGGGAGAATATGTCGATGGCTATTACTCTTTCAAGAATATGAGTTTGAGGTAGTAGTCAAATCCAATAAGCATAATGTTAGGTTAGACCATCTCTCTAGGATTGAGTCAGGGGAAATGAAAGAAGGTTTATATGATGAGATCCCCGTCGCACAACTCTTTAGGGTCAAAGTTGTGTCGAAACAACTAGCATAGATTGCAGCAGTCTTAACAATGTGTCATGCATCGGAAGAATGCACTCAGGAACAATGTTTACAACTGGTGACCTAGAGCATCAATTACAGTTGATTTTAGGGTACTTGTACAAGATTGGAACATATGGGATCCTACACAAGTGCATATTAGTACATGACCAAGATGTCATCTTGTACAAGGCATATGAAGGTATTGCAGGTGGACACAATGTAAGAAAGGAAAATATGAATAAAGTGTTGCATGTAGGCTTATGGTGGCCATCGATGTTTGAAGAATATAAGGATTATTGTAAGTGATGTAACGTTCGCCAACGAATTGGGAAGCCTTTCAAGAAGGGATGAACTGCCACTTGTCTCGATCACTGTGCTAGAGTCATTTTAAAAATGGGTGATTGACTTCATTGGTCCAATCAATTCCCTGATACATAGAATTGGTGTGTGCTACATTATTACCATGATAGAATACTTGACCCGTTGGTTTGAAGAAGCTCCAATGAAATATTTTACTATGGAAACGCCTATGCGCTTCATCTTTGAAAATGTGGTCACAAGGTTTGGCTATACAAAAGTGTCGATGAGTGATCTGGGCGTGCATTTTTTGAATGAAACCATCCACGCGCTAACCCATGAGTTCATGATCCATCACCAAAAGAGTACATCATATCACCCGTAGGCCAATGGAACGATCAAATCATTTAACAAAATATTATAGCATGTGATGACTAAGGTATGTAACATACAATGCAATGAATAGGATCAACACATTCTAGTAGTACTATAGGAATATAGAAAAACCGCAAACAATTAACTAAGCATACACCTTTCAAGTTGGTTTATAGTAAGGAGGTTGTGATGCCCTTAGATTTTGTGGTACCCAATATACAAATTGTTGTCGCGACACATATGTTGAACAACCAATCCCTTCAACTATTGGAACTAGAAGAGAATCGATTGATTGTGGGTCATAGCCAAATGATCGAGAAGCAGAGACATAAGGCTTGGCATTACCGCAACATTCGGTGGAAGAATCTACAACCCGAATCTTTAGTGTTATTGTATGACAACAAGTTCCTAAAGCACCTTGGCAAGTTGCACATGCACTGGTTAGGGACCTTTAGACTAGTGTACATCAATGAAGCAGGAGTAGAAAAGTTGGAAACATTGCAGGTTCATCCCCTCAAAGGATTGATCAATAGAAGTAGTTTGAAGGCATATTATGGCCCACATGTCTCAAATGCATCGTGAATGGATGGTTTTTTAGTTGTAGAGTAGGGTAGAAGTTAGTTAGGTAGGAGTTAAGGAAAGTATAATTATGTAATGAGTAGTAGGATAAGACAGGATTAGGCAATCTAGAAGATTGCATGGGTTAGTACTTCCAAAGATTTGGAAGATTCAATGATTAGTGTGAGGTAATTACTCACATACATACTACAAAACAAGACAATTGGCTCTCACAAGTGAAAAAATGAACACATGATTTTAAAGTAGCGAAGGGTCGAGCAATCGGACTTGGACAAGTCACAAAGGCATGAGGGATGAAAACAGTTATGGAAACACATCCCAAAGGGAACATCGACAGTATAATGGTATGGTACAATTAGGGCCACAACAAATTAGGAAAACATGGGGACTAGGAATGATCATCACAACAGGTACACCCAGTACATCGTAATATCGGTAGGATGAAAATCGAAGGTCTGACAGAATAAGTGGCCATGCGAAAAAAATGACCCCCATGGACACCTACCAATTAATTTTATAAGCATTGAACCACTTCATACATAGATTTTTGAGAGAAGTGTGGAGATCAAAGGTAGGGAAAGGATTCAACCAAAGGGGTGAGTAGCATCAGAGATTCAACTCTACTAAGGATTCCCCATAGTGATGGATACTTACAAAAGTGAGAGGCACACACTCAATCCCAGAAAACAAAAGAAGCCTAAAGACCAACAGTGGAACTCCCAAGAGAGCTACACATTAAGGATTGTTGATGTTAGTGGTAGCATCAAAAAAGTATTTCCGCACAGGTCTATGTGTCTAGACATGTGGAAATCGTCCAAAGCCTTCTACTCTTGAATTTACTTTAATTAAAGGAATTATTAAAGTAAATTGATTTTATTTAATTATGTAATTAATTAGTTGAGTTATTTATGAAACATGTTAAAAGTACTTACCATGCATCATGTAATCTAAATCTAAAAGTGAGTGTGAGAAGTAATCTCAACCGTATATCATTTTTGAGATTAGAAATAGATTGTAACTCGTGATTATAAAAGCAGGGGTAGGAGAAGGAGGAAGACACATTCACACAGATAGAAAAGGAGGACCTTTGCTAGTATGGAGTCATGAAGGTCACACTCAGGAGTAGAGAAGGACCTCTGCTCGAGTGCTTGGATAGCGAATGACAATGATTCAAGAGGACCAAGGACAATACATTCACACAGATAGCAAAGGAGTACCTTTGCTAGTGTGGAGTCACGAAGGTCACACTTAGGAGTAGAGAAGGACCTCTGCTCGAGTGCTTATATCATGAAGGACGGTGATTCAAGATGACCAAGGACAATACATTCACATAGAGATAGAAAAGAAGGACTTTTGCTAGTGTGGAGTCATTAGAGAGTGTAAAAGAAAAGAAGGACTTTTGCTTACACTTGATAGGTGTTGAGGGAGTCAACACAAAGTATTGGATCACAAAGTACTGTGGTTCAAGATCTTGGATAGTTGAAGAAGGAACTTCATCTAGAGATCATGCAGGTCAAGGAGAAGAGAGAAAAGAGGCATACGCATGTGGGTTTCAATAGAAGGAAGACACAAGAGAGTGTCAGAGCATAAGGAGCTTTGTGTACGGGTTTTCCTGTACACATCTGTAGGTCACAATTGAGACAGAGGGGGACATATGTGGGTCATAGTGGGGCAGGTCATGGATATCTATGGGTCACAGAAGAGACAGTCACGAATTCCTAGAAAAGTGTGCCAGAATTAATTGGACAATATGTTAGCCCTTGCCAGGTTAGTTTGCAGTTCTATTTCTCTCAGTGGGCCATTATCCCTGTTACAGGAGCCCAGATTTTAGCATGATAAAATCATTCTCAGGATTGGTTTTCTCTATGGGGATTTTCCAGGGGTATTTACCCAAAAAAATTTGGTGTTCATGTGTGCTTGATTTGGTTTCCTAGTTTATTCTTCCGTTGCATGATATTGAGTTGAATATTTCAGTAGTGTATTATTGCTTTGTGAGATGCTAATCTTATTGTAGTAAGGAAATCACTAGATAACAAAGTACCTAGGTACTAGAGTAAAACTTTCTACATGGTATCAAAGCTCATGCTCTGAAGGGAAGCTAGATCAGTACATGAACAATTTTCCAACAACAAGTCATTTCCAGGGCAGTTTATCAGGTCTTAGGGATGGAAGCAGCACCATTGAGAGTTGAAGACAGATTGGATGGAGCATCCAACTTCCTATCTTGGAAAGAAAGAGTTACTTTGGCGTTGAAGGAGTATGACATTTGGGAGTTAATGGATAAAATGATTACTCCACCGACAGATCTGACAACTTTATATGCTCACAACAAGAAGGAGATCAAAGAAGAAAGAGTCCTCCTAGATTTTGTGAAGGATCATCTAATCCCTCACCTAAATGAGAAGAAGATGACCAAAGAGATGTTTGATGCCTTGGTAAGTTTATTCCAAAGCAAGACATGAATAGGAAGATGATCTTAAGGAATAAACTCGGATTGGTTCAAATGTCTAGATCAGATAATGTTACCAGCTATCTCATGAGGATCACACAAGTCCGTGATGAACTTGCAGCCATGAGGGAGAAAAAAGAGGATGTGGAGCTCGTTAATGTGGCATTGGATGGAACTCCCAATTCATGGGAACCATTTGTCACAGGATTTTTTGCTCAAGATAATATCCCATATTGGCAGAGACTTTGGGATGATTGCATCCAAGAAGATACGCGGGAGGAGTCTAAGAGTGGCAAGTAGGAATATGAAGAAGAGGACTTGGCCCTTGTCAGTAAGACAAGGAAGGGAAAAGGAAAGGGTTCCAGCAAGCAAGGTAATAGTGAGGATTCAACCTCACAGCGAGGAAATAAGGACTTGAGTAAAATCAAGTGCTTCACGTGCCACAAATTTGGGCACTATGCATCACAGTGTCCAGAGAAGATGCAGGCGGTAGCATCAATAGAGACACAACTAGATGAGTTTGGAGAAAAGTTTGAGAAGAAATTCCCAGTGTTCACATGCCTCTCTACCAGCACCTACTCAAGAAGTATGTGGTACTTGGACAATGGTGCTTCTTGTCACATGATGAGGACACATGAGTTTTTCACCAGTTGGTCAGAGATAGACTCAAATTTGTATGCAGAGATTGGCACTCTTGCTAAGTGTGGTGTAGAAGGAGTTGCAACAGTCAGGTTCCATCTTGAGTCAAAAGGTTTTTTGGAGGTGGAAGATGTGTTATATGTACCAAGACTACAGAATAACTTTCTCTTAGTTTCATTTTTGGAGGACATGGGTTTTACAGTTAATTTTCAGAGAGGGAAAGTACTCATATGTTCAAAGGGAGATATCCCTTACACAACATTGAGCATTGGTGTCAGAGAGGGAAGGTTATACAGGTTGTAGGGACATCCTGTAAGAGGATCCAATGGGATACTGAATCATGGATCAATGTCAGTGACATAGGATGAGGAGCAGGAAGCTTCAAAGGGTGACCAACCAAAGGATGAGAAGAGTTCATAGAATTCCAGTGTGGAGAGTGAACCTTCAAAGGGGAAGAGGGAGTTAGCCCCTTCTAGTTTTGTCAAGAAACCAAGTTGGTACGAGATGACATTGATGGATGCTCAGGAGCAATAAGCTTCTAGGATCACATTGAGGGAGAGCATACCTTTGACGATTTTTTCAAACTTCATGGCATTGATGTGTAGCGTCATCGATTCCAAGACTTCCAGTATTCAAGGAGCATCTAATCAGTAGGGTTGGAGGAATGCCAGTATGCAGGATGATGTGAGTGACATTGTGCCAGAGTCAGAGGCAGAACCAATTCCAAGTGGTTCTTCAGAAAATACCTTCCTCTCTAAGAGGGAGTGTTGATGTTAGTGGTAGCATCAGATAGGTATTTCTGCACAGGTCTATGTGTCTAGACGTGTGGAAATCGTCCAAAGCCTTCTACTCTTGAATTTACTTTAATTAAAGGAATTATTAAAGTAAATTGATTTTATTTAAGCATGTAATTAATTAGTTGAGTTATTTATGAAACATGCTAAAAGTACTTAGCATGCAGCATGTAATCTAAATCTAAAAGTGAGTGTGAGAAGTAATCTCGACCATAGATCATTTTTGAGATTATAAATAGATTGTAACTCATGATTATAAAAGAAAGAATAGGAGAAGGAGGAAGAAGCATTCACACGGATAGAAAAGGAGGACATTTGCTAGTGTGGATTCATGAAGGTCATACTCATGAGTAGAGAAGGACCTCTACTCGATTGCTTGGATCACGAAGGATGGTGATTCAAGAGGACCAATGATCTGGATTATTTTTGGCACGAAATGAGAGCGGCGATATAATAAAGAAATGTACAGAGATATCTTAGATATCCAATAATATAACAGAAATATATAAGAGATGCAACCATAAACACATAGATACAGTAATACACAATTTCTATTAATGAGAGAAATGTACAAAACTGTAGAAATACAGAGTGAAAGACTCGCTAGAATGGTGGCAACTTATCTCTGAGAAGAGATGTGACGGCTACTCACATTTTCAAGAATATGATTAAAATGAGGCTCTAAAGGCCTTTTTAACATAAATAAAATCCAAAACCCTAACCTCGGAAGATGAAAAGCCAATAATTTTGTGGACCCCGTTTTGGGTAGTTTGGTGTATCAAATTCCCAGGGGCGTAACTTTGGCATACGATCTCCGTTTTGGGCGCACGATAGATCATTAGAAACGTATCGTCGAGGATATTAATTTTGGGGGCTCAATCAGAGCCTTAGAATTATTGAGGTGCTCGATCCTGGAAAACCTTCATTTAATCTCTCAAAATGGCCTTGAAAGTTTAGGAACCAAAAAAACTGTTAAAAATAGTAAATTGCCAGAAGACTATTTGGAGCCAGTTGGGATAGGTGTGTGACCACCGATATAAACCTAGATCAATCATCCCTCCTTAGGAAGCAATGGTCTCCATTGCATTGAGTGCCTAGGGAGAGGGAAAAGTGTTTACTGAATCTGCATCTTAATGAGATGTTTTCCTTGTTGGAGAAGTTGTGTTGCTTAACTTGTTGAAAGTTGTCATGAACCTGTGGTTGGAAAGGTTGGACCTTTTTAACCAGTATAGCTATACGAGATTCGTGTGTGCAGAAGGAATATTTATGCTTTGATGCAATCTTGTTGACCTGATTTTGTTGGATAGAAGGTGCTTGGACCGAGGCTACAGTGGTTGTAGTGTCATTTTGTTCACCTTTTGAATAGATTGTGAAGAAGTTGAATTTTGTAGTATGAGATACTACCTTGCGACATTGTTTAGGTGGGACAATAGTCGGAACTACCTCTTGTGTCATGTAGATATCACCCTCTAGTTTAACAATGACACTATGGGGTCGAGACTCATAAATAGCATGGCGCTTCCACATATATGGTTAGCCCAAGAGAAAATCACAGACATCCAGCGGGGCAACATCACATAATACCTCATCCTTGAAGGGTTGGATGTCGTATGACAATTGGTACTGTTGGTTGACATGAAGATATCGTCCTTCGAGAAGCCACTCGGTGTTGTATGGATGCGAGCATGGTGTTGTCGACAATCCCAACTATTTGATGACCTCTACTGAGATGAGGTTCTTCTGGGTTCCGCTATCAACAATAAAATGCAACAGGTCCCCTTCACCCACATCTGTGAATGAAAAAGGTGCTCCCCCTCTTCAAGATCTGATGGTTCTTCTAGTTGAATTGTTGTGGTCATGACAATAGCAATGGGGTTTGCGTCGATGATCTGTCTTCTACCAGTATTTTCTGAATCAGGGTTTGGCTCCTTCTCTTTGATCTTGGCCACCAATGACTGTTTTGAGCAACATTCATCGGTGTTGTGCCAGGGGCTTTTGTGTAAATCGAATTGTTTTCTAGTTTCCTTCTCCATCTTTCCGTTACCCTTCTTTTCTTGTGGCTTGGACTAGTTTTATGAAGGTTTTTTGTTACATCCATCTTTACCATACTTTGGTTGTTGCAGATTTGCAGAACCGAACTCTCGCTTGTTCTGGTGCTTAAATTTCTTCTCAATTTTAAAAGCATATCGATAAACAACACCCAGTGATGAGATGTACAGATAATCCATTTCAATTTGGATGTATCTATGTAGAGCCCCATGGTATTTCACTCAGAGTCTTTGATACCCAACTTGGTGTGCAAGTGATCTGGGATCTTTTCATCGTGACTTATAAAGAATTGTATTAAATGAGCATAGATTAAAGTGCACCATTAAAGAAGGGAAAACTTAAAAATGAAGAGACATAAGCATCAAATCTGAACACAAAAACTTGATAACGGATTTCGTCCCTGGTGGACTACGTCTCTGGGTCCTACTCTCAAATGGGTAGGCTCTTCCATTAACTCAACAAAAGAATTTGGAAAATACATAAATATACCTCATTCTGAAATCAAGATGCAAAAATAATGCTCAAATCATAAAACAGACATCACCACTAAATTCGTGGCGTCGAATTACCCAAAATCGATTGTCTCCACGCTCTGATCCGACTCTAGCACTCCCAGGCCCAAGATGAATTTTGTCTCGATTTTTGTGCCCTCTGCAACCTGCAATAATGACTGTCCTTTACCTTGAAATTCATGCCCACGGGTCTGTACTGTCCGTGCCTCTCCTCTGGCTCTAGGCGAATTTCACCTTTTAAGTAATAATTGTGGGCAGATGTACCAAGAGGTACCTGTGGCGCATTGGTTATGAGTGGATTTGTTAAGGCTTGGGCATCGGCAGAGGTTCTGGGGTTGAATCCCACCGGACTCCATTTTGGTGTGTTGGTTGTGTATATATATATATATATATATATATATATATATATATATATATATATATATATATATATATATNGTAATATATGATTCCCACTAACTTTATCAGAGTCTAGAATTCCTTCCAACTGCTATTAAAATTGGTGTGGTCCGCCAGATTTGGCGGACCCGCCATTTTTTTAAATTCGAAATTCGTTCATGGGTTGATATTGAACGTTTCGGGGATGCCACGTGTCCCGCTGATTGGGCCACATGGCACCCATTGATTAGTCCACCTTTCTTCTGACGTCAACCACCCCTTCAATCTGTACCTGACACTTGGCGCTTCCTGGGTGTTGCCTAGGGGTGCCATGTGGCACTTTTCTACTGGTCCACATGGACCTATGAAAATACCATTGGTGAGTGACATGTGGCATGCTGACGTCAACGGTACAGATGATAATGTGGCCCCTTGTTGACTGGCCATGTTTGACCGCAACTTTGACCACAAATATCTTTCAAACCGTAACTTCATTTGACGAGCCATTTGTGTCATTAGAAATCTTGCGGCGCGCTCTTCACGATCATGTCATTTTCACTAACTTTTGGGAACTTTGAATTTTTTCCCTTTCTCTTTCTACTAGAGACATTCTGAGTTGCCTCTGTGAGTTATGAGTTATTCTTATCCTTCTCTAGATCCTTTTTGGATCACGCCTTCCCACTGAGAGATTTTTGGACCACCAAAAGCTTTCATCAATCAACAGGTAAGTGAGGGGATTTCTCCCTCACTCTTTCCTTCTCGATCTACCATTCCTTGCTAGACTGTGTACCTTTTAGGCATACTTGAAGATAAGTAATTTCATTTCTGCGTGAAGTCCTCAGTCTTCGATCTAGAATGACATCTTCCTCCATCTGCTCTTTGACTGCTTGGCTGACCTATTGAACCCTCTGAATGAACTTTTGGGATGCATCTCTCTCCCTAACATTTTTCCCATACAGCAAGTCTAAGGGGATCTTAGGTAAATACCCAAGACAAGTCTCAATTGGAAAATAATGAGTGAAACAAGAAATTACTTGATCATACATAGGTTGGACATACAGTAACTAATCATCCCATGACTTAGGATGTTGGTTGCAATATCCTTGAAGCAACTGGACCATTGTATTGTTTACCACCTCTGTCTTTTTGTCAGCCTATGGATTGAAAGAAATGATCATCCCCATCATGGTGTCCATGAGATGCCACAAATTTGTCCAGTATTCTCCTAACAATCGAGACTCTCAACCGAAGATAATGAACGTGGACAACCCAAAACAGACCCTTACATACTGGGATAACAAAAAAGCAATCTGCTTGTCACACAACCTATACACTATTGGACCTAAGTAGACATGACTCATACTAGACAAGGGTAATCCCCTTACAAAATCCACTAAAAAAATTTCCCAAGGATAAGAGGAAATAGGAAGTGGTGTGTACAACCTTGGCCTTTCAATAGTGGGTTCACAAAAGTACAACACACATTCCTTTACAATAGTGGTTACAAATATTTTCCTTCGAGGAAAATGACATCCTTGTAAATACATTACAATTCCCAAATTCCCAAGTACAAATGAAACAAAAGCTTCTTCAGTTACATGCACTTCCATGTAGGAAGGAAAGTGAGGTTTACTCAAATGGTGGAGTAAGTTGTCCTGCAAACAAAACTTCTTCACCTACAAACCTTGGAAGATCTCACATACATCTTTGAACATTTCATCAATAGTATACCATCCATCATTATTGATATGAGCTAAGGGAACATTCTTCAAAATAATAGATGTAATAGTAGGAGATCTAAAAAGCATGTTTGTCCTTATGGCATTGGTATTGACACTAGTCTCAAACTTGCATGGTTGTTGAAGGTCAGGTAAGGCGATCATTGGCACAATGCCAATCTTTAAAGTGTCGAAGGTCTGTTGTTGGTTTCCTTCCTAGTGAAAGGCCTATCTCATCTCAAGAAATTCATTCTTATGTAAAGGATCAAGATCATTAACAACATCATACTTATCTTGGCATTCCCCTTTTACAATCGTGATTACAAGATTCTTGTTAGTGTTTATAACTCTTTTGACTTGGCCTAAACTAACAAGTGTTGATTTGTCCTTTATGTTGTGACATTTAATGATGTATTCCACTCCATATTTTGTAAGATGGTATTTGTTTTCCTTTCGAAAGAAGATATCCTTTCTATCATATAGATAGGGACTCCTTGATACAATACTACGAACATCCAAAGGAACCACATCTAGATCCACTTCATCTATCATCTTAGAAGCAATAGAAAACCTCAACCAACATTGCTTAGTGACATTTAACTTTTCTTTATCAGATACCCAACCGAGAGGGTAAGGTTTATGGTGAGGTCTTGTGGTTAATTCCAATTTCTTAACAAGCGTCTCTGATATTAAATTGACTTGGGAACCCGGATTAAATAATGTGTCTATCTTTGTATGTTTCGATACAACTCTTATGTGGAATAGTGTACTTATCCTTTTATCATCATCATGTGATTCATTTAAAGAACTTGAACATGCATAAAAGGAATATTTACCTTGCATCCCAACGGTTGCGATCCTTTCTTCGTCACCTGAATCGAAACCAAGATCTTGTTGTACCGTAGCAATGGTCTTTCTCTTCCCCTTTCCACCGCGTTGTTTCAGTTTCTTTTCTGGATGCAGTTTCCAACAGTGTTCTTCATCATGACCGCACTTCTTGCAATGAGTGCAAGATGGTTTTCCTCCTTCTCTCGTCACTATAGCAATCTTCTTGTCCTTCCTTTTAAACTTCTTAAAAGTCTTTTGTGGGAAATTGGAAGGCTTCTTTGTGGGATCTTCTTGAACATGTTTCCCCCTGTTCTCAAGGTGAGTGGCTTGCACACAAACTTCATCAAGACTAGTGGGTTTAAACAAGAGAAAAGTATGACGGATATAACAGTGAAGTGCACCAATATACTTCATTAAAGTTTTATAAGAATCCAAAGGAATATCCAATTCAAGAGCTGTCTTCCTAAATTCTTCTGTGAAACTTTGTACAGTGTGTCCTTTACGTTGCCTTAAATTTTTCCATTCCATCATTGCTTTATGTAAATACCCTAATGGATAAAATTGCTTCCTTATCGCTGATTTAAATTCCGACCATGAGGAAAGAAGCTTACCACACTTACTTATGTCCTGAAGCTTGCTCTCCCACCATACGAGAGCGGTGCCTTCCAACCGAAGAGAAGCCAGTTTCACTTTAACTTCCTCTTCATCAATATGTTGGACACGGCAATATACTTCAACCTGTCGGATCCAATTATCTAGCTTTTTAGGATTAGCATCTCCATTAAACATAGGTAAAGCAAATTTTACATCAAGCTTTAATAATGGTTTCTTAAAAGAGGCTTTATGGCTAGAATGATGAGAATGATGAGAATGCTCAGAGGAAGAAGAACTAGAACTCGAAGGTGAAGACGAAGGTTCAGGAGGATCTCCTCTAGCCCCTTGGTTTACTGAAGCATCATCATCTACATGTGCTTCCTTTTTCTTCCCTTTATTCTTCATCCTCTTCTCGTAATCTCCATACATTCGTTCGACCATTTCTGACATGCGATAAAAGACCATGTGAAATTTTTTCTTCTGTTCATCACGCTTATCCTCTTCTGCCATTTTCTTCCTTCTGGATACACGGCCAACTTCGGGATTGAAAGTATTAAGAGTTCCTTCACCATGTTTATTCTTGGCCCTAGTAAGCATTCACACTCAACAATTCAAGTCAAAGATGACTGCTCTGATATCAACATGATCCGAGATCTTTTCATCGTGACTTATAAAGAATTGTATTAAATGAGCATAAATTAAAGTGCACCATTAAAGAAGGGAAAACTTAAAAATGAAGAGACATAAGCATCAGATCTGAACACAAAAACTTGATAGCATAGTTCATCCCTGGTGGACTACGTCTTCAGGTCCTGCTCTCAAATGGATAGGCTCTTCCATTAACTCAGTGAAATAATTTGGCAAATACATAAATATACCTCATTCTGAAATCAAGCCGTAGAAATAATGCTCATATCATAAAAAAGACATCACCACTAAATTTGTGGCGTCGAATTACCCAAAAATGACTTTCTCCATGCTCTGATCCGACTCTAGCACTCCCAGGCCCAAGAAGTATTTCATCTCAATTTGTGTGCCTTCTGCAACCTGCAATGATGACTATCCTTTACCTCTGAATCCATGCCCGCATGTCGATACGATCCATGCCTCTCCCCTGGCTTTGGGCGGATTGCACATTTTAAGTAATAATTGTGGGCAGATGTACCAAGAGGTACCCGTGGCACATTGGTTATGGGCAAATTTGTTAAGGCTTGGGCATCGACGGAGGTTCCAGGGTCGAATCCCATTGGACTCCATTTTGGTGTGTTGG
>ML792986.1:547510-561209 GCA_009831015.1 Picea engelmannii | reverse complement strand
ACATTGTAATATATGATTCCCGATAACTTTAGCGGAGTCTAGAATTCCTTCCAACTGCTTATAAAATTAGTGTGGTCTACCATATTTGGCCGACTGCCATTTTTTTAAATTTGAAATTCATTCACGGGCTGATATTGGACGTTTTGGGAATGCCATGTGTCGCCTGCTGATTGGTCCATGTGGCACTCGTTGATTAGTCCACCTGTCTTCTGTACCTGACACGTGGCGATTCTTGGGTGGTTCCACATGGCGTCGCCTGGGGGTGACACGTGGCACTTTTCTACTGGTCCACATGGACCCCTGAAAAGCCCATTGGCGGGTGACACATGGAAGCTGCCACATGTCATACTGACATCACCCTTCCATGCCATCTGTTGACGTCATGCTAATGTTAGCAATACAAATGATGATGTGGCCCCTTGTTGACTGGCCCTATTTGACCGCAACTTTGACCACGAATATCTTTCAAACCGTAACTCTGTTTGACGAGTCGTTTGTGTTGTTTGAAATATTGTGATGCGCTCTTCATGATAAAAAAATTTTCATTGAGTTTTAGGAACTTTGAATTTTTTCCCTTTCTCTGTCTGTTGGAGCCATTATGAGCGTTCTGAGTTGCCTCTGTGAGTTCTGAGTTATTCTTAGCCTTCTCCAGATCCTTTTTGGATCGGCAAGGTATGGAAGGTATTGGTGAACTCTAGCACTGCTTGGCCCCTCTCTTGCTACAACGTGGTCGATCTCATGTACTGGTCATCATATTTTCCAATAGGGTAACATTGTTCCTTGACCACATCCAAAAAAAAATCCCAAGTGAGCTCGGCCCCATATATTCTAGACTCCTCTATGAAAATTTGATCCCAGTAAGTTTCCCACCAATTTTTGACATGGGAGAGAGCCTTAAGGAGTGTGAAGGTGATACTTTCCCTGTCGAAGAAATTATGAACAGAGAAATAACCTTCTAGTAGATTTAACCATTTTTCTAGGGAATCTGCATCTATCTATCCTTCAAATATGGGAATATCAAAATTGACTTGTACCTTGAAAGGTGAGGTGCCTCCAAAGTGGCCACTTGATGAAGATGTGTTTTTTTTCATTGGCAGGCGTTGAAGGATGTGGGAAAAATTATCCATCATTTCCTCCCTCTGTTGCGTGAGATCTTGCTCAAGCAACATATTAATAGAATCGTCTGCTCTATTATTTTTATTTTCTTCCGCCATGGAGGGTTTATTGGGCATGCGAGAGCGATTTTCCTTAGGAGAGACAAGCTCGAGACCCAACTTTCTATACCCAGACCTCGTCGGGGACATGCACTAAAAAAAACAATCAAGAGCAATCTACTCTAATACCATTGATCTAGATTATTTTTGGCAAGAAATGACAGCGAAGATATAATAAAGAAATGTACAAAGATATCTTAGATATCCAATAATGTAATATAAATATATAAGAGATGCAACCATAAATACAGAGATACAATAATACACAATTTCTATTCATGAGCGAAATGTACAAAACTGTAGAAATACAGAGTGAAAGGCTCGCTAGAATGGTGGAAGCTTATCTCTGAGAAGAGATGTGACGGCTACTCACATTCGCAAGAAGATGATTACAATGAGTCTCTAAATTCCTTTTTAACATAAAGAAAATCTAAAACCCTAACCCCGAAAGATGAAAAGCCAACAGTTTTGTGGACCCTGTTTTGGGTAGTTTGGTGTATCAACTTCCCGAGGGCATAACTTTGGCATACAATCTTTGTTTTGGGTGAACGATAGCTCGTTGGAAAGGTATCGTCGAGGAGATTCATTTTGCAGGATCAATCATATCCTTTAGATATCATTGAGGTTCTCAATCCAGAAAACTCTTCATTTAGGCCCTCAAAATGGCCTTGGAAGTTTAGGAACCAAAAAACTGTTAAAAATAGTAAATTGCCATAATATTATTTGGAGCCACTTGGGATAGGTAGGTGGCCACTGATATCCACCTGGATCAACCAAGGATAATATGTTCACACAAATATAAAAGGAGGACATTTGCAAGTGTGGAGTCACGAAGGTCACACTCGGGAGTAGAGAAGGACCTCAGCTCGAGTGCTTGGATCACAAAGGACGGTGATTCAAGAGGACCAAGGACAATACATTCACACAGATAGCAAAGGAGGGCCTTTTCTAGTGTGGATTCATGAAGGTCACACTCGGGATTAGAGAAGGACCTCTTCTTGAGTGTTTGGATCACGAAGGACGGTGATTCAAGAGGACCAAGGAAAATACATTCACACAGAGATAGCAAAGAAGGACTTTTGCTAGTGTCGAGTCATTAGAGAGTGTAGAAGCAAAGAAGGAGTTTTTCTTACACTTGATGGGTGTTGAGAGAATCGACACAGAGTATTGGATCATGAAGGACTATGGTTCAAGATCTTGGATAGGTGAAGAAGGACCTTCATCTAGAGATCATACAGGTCAAGGAGAAGAGAGAACAAAGGCATACGCAAGTGGGTTTCAATAGAAGGAAGCCACATGAGAGTGTTGGAATGTACAAAGCTTTCCGTACAGGTTTTCCATACACATCTGTGGGTCACATAAGAGATAGTCGTGGATGCCTAGAAAAGTGTGCCAGAATTGATTGTACAGTAGGTCAGCCCTTGCCAGGTTAGTTTGCAGTTGTATTTCTCTCAGTGATCCATTATCCGTGTTATGGAAGCCCTGATTTTAGCATAATAAAATCATTCTCGGCACTGGTTTTCCCTCTGGGGGTTTTCCAGGGTTATTTACCCAAAAATTTTGGTGTTCATGTGTGCTTGATTTGGTTTCCTAGTTTATGCTTCTGATGCATGATATTGAGTTGAATATTTCATTAGTGTATTATTGTTTTGTGAGCTACTAATATGATTGCAGTAAGGAAATTACTAGATAAAAAAGTACCTAGGTGTTGGAGTAAGAATTTCTACAAGGACCATATCTTGGGAAGGGGGGGCAGCCTACGGTTCACTAACTGCAACAACCAATCCACCACACAATTCCCTGAATTTCACTTTGAATTTTATGCAAAGGTCACCCCAAATCCCAAGGGGTGAGAGCCGGTGATCCTGACACAATGGATTAGCCCCATTTCTGAATCAGGTAGTTCGATGCTACTGGCTACCTACCATATGATGTGTAGTTGTCCTCATCTTAAACACCATCAACAAGCCCAAGAGAGACAGGAAGAAGACATGCACGCTAGAAATTTTACCCTAGTCGGTGACCTATAGGTCACTGGGGTGATAGTGTCAAGTCTCTGAAGAAGGAATTATCCCAAACGAAATAATTGGTTATGCACTACATGTTGAAGGTAAACTATTCCCACAAGGTCCAGACCGAGATCAACGAGAGAGAGGTCGAGATCCCTGATGACTGAAGGTCGTCTTCACAGTTAGACTTCAGGGATTGTTAACGCATTCCAAGCCCTACGCATGGCTACTACACCATCCAAGATTGACCAATTGTATGTAGACAGGAATTGTGTGTGTGCCCTAATTCAACATTGTGTGTGTTCCCAAGAGTTTTACACCGTGCGGCACCAAGATGTAGCGCCTGCACAACCAGCAATCTGCTATGCGCACCAACCCATTTTGAACTACGTGCAAAGACTTGAAGATATTGCATGCATATGAGATCCTATGAAATCTTCTATAATGCATGCAACCATTTTTATAGCAACTCCATTGATCATGGTGAAGGTTGTGGATGAGCTAGCAAGTTTGTTATGATTTCCATCCTCCAATAGAGATAAAAGGGATGCATGAGAATGTGTAAGGGTTGTTGTTTATTATTGGGCTTTTGGTTAAAAATAATTCATTGTTATGTTCTAAGTTCTTATGTAAAGATGAGAGATAAAGTAGATCGAGATCTAAGCACTTTGTTGGTCTTTGTTTCATTCTAAATGTGCTTTGTGCGGGCTTTGTGCTCTATGTAGTCAATTGTATTTGAATGATGTTAAGATTAATGAATGAAGCATGAAGCATATTTGTCTTTCTATCTTCTATATTCTAGTCTGAATGTGTGTCTATTACTTAGTATTCTGCGCAACGATTATATGAATTCCATGAATGAATGTGAAGTGAATCCATGGTTTTGAATTGATGTTTCATGTCTATCATGTTCCTTTATAAGTTTCATGAAACCTATGGTCTCTGTGATTCTCATGGCATCTCGGATGAGACCTTCTTTAGTCCTTGAAGATTGAACATGTCGGCGCCTATGGGAGATTGTGTATCCTCCTAGAAAAAAAATTGTGTTTATTATGACAAAGGGGATGCTAAGAGTCTCTCCTAGCAGGGAGTGGAAGAAGGATTTCAGGTGAGGAAAAAGCGAAGATGCTTATGTATAAGTTTACCCTCTTCACCATACCAATGGTTTAGGGGTGAAAATTGGGAGGATGAATATGAGTGTGGTTATGGATGCTTTGGGTATAGGAATCTGAGAGAAACCTCACAAAAAACCCTATATAATAGAATGTGTGATCACCTTCCAAGTAGTAGTTTCCACTGTTGGTTCAATTTCAATTAATTCCAATATTTTCCTCTACTTTAACTAGTGCTTGAGTCTTGTTGCATTCCCTTGTCTCCTTCTCTAGTTTCTCCAACTTATGTACTTTCTCATCTCTACCTTCTTTGTCTTAATAAGAGATTAATTTTTTAAGCTTATTTTTCTTCTTGTTGTTGTCTTATACCAAAGTAGCAACCAAGTTAGTGACAACATTGTTCATCTGAGTCACTCCCTTGCCATATAGACACATGTGCAACCATTTGAGCCATATAATTATCCAACGAGGTCGTGAATGTTGGTTCTCATTAGTCTACGTTTCATCATCCATGGTGTGGTCTTGATTTGGTTTTCTGCCTAATATAGTACCAATTTCAAGGTTTAAAAATACTCCTTGCAACTTTCTCAATCTAGTTAGCATCCATGGGTAACTCACCCCTAAGATTAGGAATTATGATATGATTTGTAATTGAAGGGTTATGGTCAAATGATTCACCAACATAGATCTTAATATACAAAATACTAAAAGAAATTATAGACACAAAGTGTTAATAAGCATCAATGCAATATAACGATGATTATGTCCTATTTAACAAATCTATGCTAATAGAAATAACAGTGCAATAATAGAGACATAAAAACATAAGAAATATCCTAGAGAAACCTGTATTGGGAAAATATCCAGCTTCAAGATGGCTATCTTGATCTAGTTTTATTACAATTGTGCTTTTGTAGTCTAAAAGGATCTTTAAATATCAAGCACATGAATGTACTTTATAATTATACATGTAGCCACTACAATAGAACCTCTACAACCAAGAACCAGTTAATCAACCATTGTCTAAGTTGATCTCTCCAATCTTTGTGCACCATGCAATTTTGGTGCTAACCCGAGCTATGGTTAATCAATTATCTCCTTTATTATTGTGCAAACCTTTAGTGCAACCTCATTCTTCTCCAAGCAACTGAACCCATATTCCATCTATGTCATCCCTTTTATGCTTGTTGCTCAACAATATGTGGAAGGCCAACAAACTTTGCACCATTTTGCCCAATAAAAAGTTAGAATCCTTGGAGTGTAGACCCATTGATTCATATTTTGTTGAATTTGGCCACTTTTTGTTTTTCCTGGACTACCATGTGATAACCCTCGGTCTGAAGTCCTTGTCCCACTTTGTCTGCCTCCCGCTATGTTGACACTCCAAACCCCTCCTAACACAACATGACATTTCCTCCATGTGCTTTGCAAATCCATGTAGTCCATAGCTTTGCACACAACCCTCTACATAAACTTATTTGCCTTAGTCTTTCCACACCTTATCTTTGTGCAATTCACTAAGCACAAGCTCCTTTCATACCTTTGGATGACCACAACTCCACATTCTCTTGCCTTAGACGATTTTAATAAAAAACTACGAACTTCTCCAAGACAATGATAAGCAGTCTTCCAATAAGGCCTATAAAATAGGGTTCAAACATGGAAATTCACAAGGACTCTTGAGCACAAAATCAACCAAAGAAATAAAGACAACCATTTCGACTCTTCCGAGATTCATTTGGCTCATTGATTAAGGAGGATAGATTGTACCCTTAGTCATACTACCTGATTTCTAGGTATGTGAGAGTGGTCTCCTCAAGTGTTATGCTCAATGTACCATAGATACATACAACTGAAAAGCTTATCTAAGGAGGGGATTAGTGATGTCTATGCAACTTCATAATCAAAGGCACGTAGAATAACAAATAGACAAAAAAATTATATCTAATAAAGAGGCAAGTTATAAAAAAATGTATTCGCTTATTTTTTTATGATGAAATAAAACCGAATTCAAAAAGTTAAACATCTTCTTCTCTCCTGAAAAATAATGTAATGAAAAATATAAAACATATTCTTTAAAAATTAAAACCATATAAATATAATATGATATTCATTATAAAAACATTACACAATAACAAGAAAACCACTTCCTCTCATTTCCCTATGTATTTTTCAAAAAATTATATATATTACCTAAGGAGAGCCATGCGCAATTTAGTATGTTAAAGCAATCTTTTCCAATCATACGATAATTAAATTATTGCCCTCTAAAATATAATCCTCTCATGGTCTTATCAACGTGGAACGAAAAACAAATCCATAAAGCAATCCCAAAGTTGTCATCGAGAGGAAGTTTTAATGCAACGAGATTTCTCCACATTCCCAATAAATTGAGCCCATTAGATTACCTGATGGGTAAAGAAGTAAAGAAATAATCTATTATTTCTGTAATAATATATAAAAATAATTCATTCTCTCACATTGATGTAGGGAGTTGAGACCCCTCTGCCCAAAAGAATTGTATAGTGGAATATCTCAGGTAAACAACTAATCTTCTATTCAAATGAGAATTTTCAACAACAATGATTTCATCTGCATTCACATGTATTCGTTCTTCCAGAGTTTTGATATCACTGGGCACAAAGACAAACGCCACTATTTTTAGTTTAGGCACCATTTGTAGTTTAGGGTAATTCACGATAGACTCTAATTTACATATAATATTAAGAAATCACTTCCAAGTTGATATGATAATATTCTATATCACAGCCCGCATGGGTGTAGATGGATTGGCAAGTGCCTTGTAAATGAAAGGAAATTTGTAAAATGAAGCCTCATGTTCGATTCTCACCCGGATTTATTCGTGCGTCATTCTTGCGAGCTGGGTGGTTGCACCTGGGATTATAGTGGTAGTCGACGGGGATTGACCCCGTGTCACGCGAATACAAAAACTGCCAGCTATCAATTCCCCCAATATGTATATATCACTCCAATACTAATATCGTTGATAATTTCAATGGCATATTTTGTAGTTTATTTTTAATCTATGATCATTATCTATGTAATATTAATAATAGTTGTAACCCTTACTACTACAATAACATATCTCATAGTTGTGATTGCATCTTATATTGATGGTTTAATGTCTTTTTTTCCTATAATAGTCAGAGATGTTTATATCAAGATGTTTTGGAATAATTTATATGATCACAAAATCTCATTTTTTGTTTCTTTTTTTTTTTAAGTTTTATGTTTGTAAGAGTTTAAACTTGTGTTATTTTCATAGCAATGCGTTGTCTCAACAACTAGACCACAACCCAATAAAAATAAGTCATTTTCATGGATTCCATCCCACATTGATAGTTCAATGTTTTTTTTCTCCTATAATGTTTTGGAATAATTTATATGATAGTAAAAGTCTCCTTCTTTGTTTCTCCTTTCTCTAGATTTTATGTGTGTAAGAGTTTAAACTTGTATTAATTTCATAGGTCTCAACCATTAGACTACAACTCGATAAACATACTCAATTATAATTTCATCAACACAAATTAAAAGAAAAATTATTAAGTCAATGTTCCAAATCCCCTAGACATGTTAGAGAAATTAACATCATTTTCAACAATTTTACTCTTGTGTCTTTTAAACATCAAACATTTATGGGGCAACATGAACTTGCATCTATTATTCTCTAATTATCAATGAGATTTCATTTGACATAAATACTTTTTTAAAATTCTATGTGTATTATGAGTATGAGATTTCATTTGACATAAGTACTTTTTTTAATTGTATGTGTATTATAAGTATGTAGGTTTACATAATTAGTCATAATGCTAGAAAATATTCCAAAAAGTTTTCTAGTTATATGTATATTGTTCTGTTTTGAATAATTCCACATGCATAATAACTATGAGACATACAAAGTTCATTAAACATTAGATACTCGCTTAAAAAAGCATTGTCATTTTAGAAATTGGTTTTGGGACGCAAATCCTTGAGCTCACATGATAACATCCTCCTTCACTTCCCATGTTATGTTGATGGCGTTTTACTTAGGAATAAGCTTACCACCTGAAATTTTTCAAATTTCAAATTTAGATTGTTGAAATTCAAGTATGGACTTCTCCAATAAAAATAAAAATTAGTGTTCAAAAAAAACATTTACAACCAATTACAAATTTTCATTGTCAAAATTAAGTTTTCTCATTTCCTAATTCTTCTTCTTTAACTTATACCTATTTGTTATCTATGCCATGTGTACAATAAGTAGAAATTTTACTATAGAAATTTTACTACTTTTTTGGGATGGGCTTCTATAATTAATATGATGACATTGTCTCTACTTTTCAATCACATGTACACATGACCAAACACCTAGCTTTTGTCATCTACCCTCCAAATTCCATGGACATGATGAAGAGATTTAATGCACGGTGTGGTGTCACCATTTCAACCTATTCATGGTTTCAATCCTCCCTACTCTCTAGGGTGCTTCATGTTTTCTCATTATAAGGACCGGTCTTAACCTAAGTGAGTCAAGTCATCGTGGTTAGCAACGAGGCCACGTGTCCAGGTGACTAGGGCGAGAAAAGAGACCGTTGCGTTTTGCAGCAAGCTGACGATCAAAACTGTGAGAATTGAAACAGAGCCCGGGTTTCATGCGATTTTCTGAGGACCGAAGCACCTTCGAGCTTGTCTAGATTCTCCACCGGCTCCAGAGAAAATTTTGGTTCTAAATGTGTTTCGTTCTTCCCTGCTTTGCCTCATTTTAGGATCTATCATAGAAATTAAGTAAACGACCGTAATAATAGCCATAGTCTTGTAAGAATTTTCGCTTTAGCAGCGATTTTTTGTGCCAGCCGCTTTCTTGGCTGTGTTGATCTGTTCCGTGGGCGCATTTGGCTTTAGGAAACTTATGAAACGGCGGCTTTCGGTAAATGTCCACTCCCAATTCAATCATGGGGGAAACTTAGTTTTACACGCAAAAAACTGTCAATAGTTAAAGGATTCACTAAAATTTGCTTATTCACTAAAATTTGCTTGCTAAATTAGTAGTAGGGAAAATTTTGGTTTACATCGTTAAGAAGTTGTTGATATTTAATAGATCAAAGGGTATGATCATTGGTTTAGTAATCTCTTTGAAAACTTACATGTTCCTTGCTCGAAGGTTCTTCCTCTAAAATAATTAGAAAACCATATGGGATAGAGTTTGGAAAAGTATGCCCAAGTATCATGGCTATGTTATTGTTAGGTTCATAAGTACACTCGATTTGGGATAGAGTTTGGAAAAGTATGCCCAATTATCATGGCAATGTAATTGTTAGGTTCATAAGTACACTCGATTTGAAGGGTGGGTGAATGAAACGCCAGACAATGACAACATGATTAAAAAGATCATGAAGGTAAAAGTCTAGGGAGTAATACCATGTTTGGGAATTTTGCTTGAAATCCTTCCGTGTATATTTCTTTGTTCATGTTGATAATCTAGATTGCTCTCCTAATGTCTCTAGGTAAGAATAGGTGATAGGAAGATTGAAGGGAAACGATACAAAGTAAAGTTTGACCTAACACATCATAAAGAGAGGTGGTATGTAGGAACAAGAGTACTAATCAATGTCAAAAAGAGGGGTGGATTTACTAGGGGATGGCTCGCCTAGCTACTTGGTTGGAGGCCTCTCAACAAGCTAGAGAAGCATAGGTGGTGCTCACTGCATGGAAAAAATGACCCACTTTTGTTCCCTGCATTTTTTCCCCTTACATACGTACACCCACTCACTGAACTTCCCAACCCTTGAGGTTCCACAAGTTAGCATCGAAAAAAAACATATGAACATCAACTTCTTAAACATTGTTATCATTGTGATGAATAACAGGTTAGAGGACATAGATGTGAAGAACATAAATTATTTTTCATAGATATGTCTAGCCTAGCATGCTTGAGGAAAATTCAAAGCAAGCCATGCCAGATTTGGATCTAGCAAAGGCTGCACTTCTCCCCCTGAAGAAATCACCCCGGAGCCTCCTTGTGCAGAACCTGAAATTTCCCTCCATGCTTTATCAAAAATTTTGACTCCCCAAACCTTAAAGTTGGTTGGCTATATCAAGCATAGAAAGGACATTCTCTTAATTGGTAGTGGTAGCACGAATAACTTTACTCATCATCGAGTTATCAAAGAAACCCATTGTTATGTCTATGCAACCCATAATTTTCAAATCATAATAATCAATCGATATATGATGAAATGTGGTGGTAAGAGTGAGAATGTGAAACTCCAAATGAGGGACTATTTGCTCAAATCAAACATGTTTGCTACTGAAATGGAAGGTTATGATGTAGTTCTTGGAGAAGAATGGTTACAAACATTGGGTCTAGTTACAATGGATTTCAAGGAGTTATGCATGAGCTTCAAAAAGGAGGGCTATAAACACACCCTCAAAGGTCTCACGTCTTACTCCCTTGAAATCAACAACTCTCATTATATGAAAAATCTCTTGAAGCAAGGCGATTCCATAATTATTACCCAATTCAATTCCATCAAAGTTACAAACAACTCCCCATGGGAAATTCACCCTAGTTTGCAGTTGTTTTAAATAAGCATCAATAGGTATTTGAAACACCCCATGGCTTACCTCCTTCACGTGATGAGTATGATCATGGAGTCCCACTGATTCTAGGTTATGAACTATGCACTATGGGTCCTTATTGACATCATTTTTCACAAAAGAGTGAAATTGAAAAGATCATTCAAGAACTATTGGAGGTTGATGTGATACATCATAGTACTAGCCATTATTCATCCCCAATAGTCATGGTATTGAAGAAAGAATACAACCAATGCATGTGCTCTGACTTTCATGCTCTTAATAAATTAACAATCAAAGACAAATTTACCATACTAGTCATTGATAACCTTTTGGATGAGCTTCATGGTGCCCATTTCTTCACTATACTTGACCTTCACTCTGGGTATCACCAAATATAAACAAAGAAGGTGGACATTCCTAACACTATCTTCTACACACATGGAGGACGTTGCAAGTTTTTAGTGATGTCTTTTGGTCCTTTTTATGCCCCAACCACTTTTCAAAGCCTCGTGAACAAGATTTTTTTGTCCTTCTGGCACAATTTTGTGCTACTATTCATTGATGATATCTTCATTTATAGCAAGACTTGGGAAGTTGGTGTGTACCATGTTTATAAATCCCTAGAACTACTCCAAGATAACCAGTTGCTTCATAGATGTTCCAAATGCACTTTTGGTGCTTCTAGAGTGGAATACTTGGGTCACGTAGTTACTAGGATAGGGGTGCGAGTGGATCCCAAGGAAATTAAGGCTATGAAAGATTGGCCATGCCCTAAGACTTTGGAAAGCTTATGTGGTTTCTTGGGACTTATTGGCTACTACATGAATTTTGTGAATAATTGTGGGTGATTTGTATCTCCATTAACAACTATGCTCAAGAAGAATGTGTTTGTGGGGAATGATCTAGCAAAGTGGGCCTTTTTTTATTTTGAAGGAAGCCATGTGTACTACTCCAGTCTTAGCAATGCTCAATTTTACTAGCACTTTTATCCTAGAATGCAATGCCTTTGGGAGAGGCCTTGGGGCTAAGTTGATGTAAGAGGGGAATCCATTGGCATTCATCAATAACACTTGTTTGACTGAAATTTGGGAAAGTCCACCTATGAGAAAAAAATGATTGAAATATTGTATGCCATCGATACATGGTGCGCATATCTCATTGGGTGACACTTTCAAATCAAGACAGACAATCATAGCTTGAATTATTGTTTGGAACAACCGTTGTTGTCACCAAAGTAGCATGAGTGGCTTAGTAAGATGTTAGGTTATGATTACAAGATCATATACAAGAAGGGTAAGGAGAATGGGATGGTTGGTGCTTTGTCTAGGAAATATGAGGAGGAAGTATCCCTCTTTTCCTTATCCTTATGATTACTCGATTGGATTGAATAGGTACGAGAAGAATGGTTGGGTAATGACATTGTGGTTCAAAGCATTCAATAACTTAGGAGGACACCAATCCCCATGCAAGCTATACTTGGAAGTATGACACCTTAAGGTCTATAGGGAATATTTTTTGGCACTGAATTCTTCTTTAAAATAACAATTGTTAGTGCAATTGCATTTGTCTTTGATCACGGTCACTCTAGCTTTCATAAAACATATGAAGGAGTTAAGTGCTCCTTCTTTTGGGAAGGCGTGAAAAAGGACATCCATACCTTTGTAGATGAATGTGAAGCACGTAAAAGGAACAAGGGTGAAATAGTGAAGACCCTTGAGACGTTGCAACCACTACTAATCCCCGACACTATTTGGGCTAAGATTTCCATGGATTTTATAGTAGGCCTCCTAAAATATGGAAATAAATCGGTCATCATGGTGGTAGTTGACCACCTTTATAAATATGCTCACTTTTGTGCCTTACCGCACTCATTTATGTTATCCATAGTGGCCCAAGTCTTCATGGATTATATTTTTAAATTACATAGCATGCCTAATTTCATTATGATGGGTGTTATACCGTTAGTTGCCACATGATCACCTGATAGGCATCATTTATAGGTTAGCAATCTGGGACACTAAATTATGCCATTTTCCCCTTGAGTATACACCACCTTTCTACCCGGTTACATGTTGTCCCTTTACAGTCTATGACCAAAATTGATGGTCACTTCCTGTCCTTTTGCAAGGAGAAATCGATCGCACCTTGCAAGAATGTAGGGAACAACCGGGTCTGTTACTCCTCAATTATCATTAGTTACCAAGGGATGAGATGAAAGATCATATTTTTCAGAATTCGGCCTTGATAATCCTTCTATCTTGAGTGCCTAAGACGTACCCCTCATCTTATCTCCATTATCCTATATATTGAGGGTCTCTCATGGGAAAAAGGGAGGAGGAAAATACAAAGTAAGTTTATATTGTCGGATTAACCACGGAGCTTGGGCAAGGAGTTTGGATAGAGATTCATCATGCTATCAGATTGTAAGTTGTAAATTGTTTCATTTTATCAATAGAAGATGCACACGACTTTCCCCTTTATTTGATTGTATATGATTATCATAATCTTTGGAGAGAATTAGGATTTTCATGTCATGTCATTAGATCTATTATAAATCTAGTATACATGACATGTTTGATCTTATGAAAGGAGTTTGTTTGTGTCTTCATGTGTGTAGTTCCAAGTTGACAAGAGAAAAGGATATCTTCAAGCAAGGATGATTTTAGGGGCTAAATTTCGCTCATGGGCTAATTTTCCATGGTTTTTCCAAAAACGAGATTCGTTATTTTAAAAATGATTCGCCCAAATTCTATAGGATAAAATTATTTTACCTTAAAAA
>ML792986.1:512121-540469 GCA_009831015.1 Picea engelmannii | reverse complement strand
CTTTATTGAAAAGTCCAAGGTTTTACGAAGCACTAACATCAATTGTTACTTGCAAAATAGTGTTTTCTTGTTGTCTTGTTCTAGGCAGGTACACTTAAGCATATATTTGTTTCATATTGTCAAACCTTTGGGACTTTCTGATCGGTGTCGCTTCTGAGAGGGGACATATTTTCTTGATACCATTACCTTTGCCTTCTCAAAACCCCAGGTCACTAGGGACAACTCCCCTGGGCTTTCACCCCTAAAGAGAAAGAGGTGTCTTATTTAGGTGATAGTGATAGGACAACCTCATGTTATTGCAATTTATTGTTCACTTTCCTTTGGATTTTGGGAAGTACAAATTGTGCGATAACATTTTGGCGTCGTTGTCAGGGAACACTGAGTCAATTCTCCTCAAGGGCGACACTTTTCGGTAAGCCTTTCCTCAAAATCCTTTTACTTTACAAAGCTTACCTGGAAACTCCACTGAGGGTGATCCCCTTATCCCTTTGATAGTTTCAAGAAAATTATCTGGCGACTCCACTAACCTTTTCCAAGGTGCCACCTTACTCTCAATTCTGTGATATTTCCAAGTTATGGGATCATGGCGCCCTGGGAACAAGTGTATCTGATTATTGATTTAAAAGTTTTCAAGGATACCCACATTATTTTGATACAAGATGGTCAAGCAACTCTCCAAGATTTGGAGGCCTCCCAATTACTCACATTGTAGAATTCTTGAATTATATAAGTGAGATAGAATTGGGAGGGGAGGATGTTCTAGTAAAATCATTCATACTTTCTCTTCCATCCATTTTGCAAGATTGGTTTAAGAGTTGTTGCGAAGATAGGGGTATTTCATCTTTCATAGACCTCATCGGTAGGTTTGTTGAGTTTGTGAAACCACAATGCCTAACATATGAAGATGCCCTTAAGAATCTCGCGGTATCCCTAGAGGATGAAGGATTCACCACTACGATTGCGGGAGATCTCAGGGGTGTGTACCTTACTCAATACCAAGAACCCTCTGATACAGAAGGAGAAATTTATGAAGAAAATTGTGAACCCCTTGAAGAGGAGCAAGATTTTTCCCTTGATTCGATAGAATGCAGTGAAGATTTAACTAGAGAAGTGAAATATGAGGATGAAGCATTGGTAACCACTCCTCTGTCCAATAATTCTCTCCAAGGTCTTGTCTCTCCTACACGAGATGAAGAAAATGAGGTGAGTCATTTTACTTCCCAGTATTTTTTTTACACTTTGTTCTATGATTCAGAAGGTGAAGAAGTAAGGGAACCCTTGGAAGAGTTAGCTCCTTCATTTTCCGATGAAGACGAAGAGATGAGTCTTAGTGAATTATTGGACCCTCTTCCATTTGATGAAGTCATCCAAGCCGATGATGCTCCTACACAGGAAGAAGTAAGCACAGTGAGTTATTTCCCTTTCCAAATTTTTGATGATGCTTTATTTTATGATTTGGAAAGTGAAGAGGCACTAGAGGATCCCTTGGATGCTTTAAATCCTTCATGTTATGATAAAGGTAGTGACATTGTTGATAATATTGATGAGTTCATACATGTTGAAAGGTGTACGTGGGATGTGATTGGTTATAATGAGGATCTCGTTTACGACGTTGAGGTTCATTTCCAAAAGTTTCCTTTACAACTATCATATGAGGTTACTAAATTTGACATTTTGCAACAAGGAGATGATATGATTACAAACCTTTTTCAGACACCCAAGGATTACCGGGTGATATGTTCTCCTAATGATTTTCAGCCATACCTTGAGGATTTTGATGAATACTCTGTTGAGCACTTGGATTTACTCTATGAATAATAATATCAACCACCGTTGTGCTCAAATATTGATAGAGGTGAGGACATGGCTTGTCCAACCCATGGTACTTGTGACAAAGTTATAAAACCCCCTTTTACTTTACCTCGTTGTGCCACTAAGGGTGTAGTTGGGAAAACTATCCCTTGTATTGAGTTTTCTCTAGGACAAAGCATTCTTTTAGAATTCAATGGTAGGTTGAATACTTTGAGAATAAGTTTATTATGTCACTCTTTCAACTTTCCCTTAGAAATTTTCCAATCATTCTCTAAGTTTTTATTAGTCCTTTCCCAGACTTTAGGATCTTATGATATCCAAGCTAGCCAACCTTCGGACTCTTTTAAGCCTTTTGAACCTTGGATTTTTCACAATCCCTTTTTGAGTTGGATTGAGCACTTTCCTAAAGGTGCGAATTGGCATGATTTTGTCCCTCCCTCCCACCTCCAGGAGCTAGACTTTACAATTCCCGATGGTACAATACATTTTCTAACTCATGTTATTTTTTTTGCTTGACTTATCACTATTTTGGTTTATGATGAAGCACAGAGGCATGTATTATGAGAAGTTGCTAGGATGGTTTCATTGGCTATTTGACTACACCTAGCATTCAACTAATAGGTAAGTAGAGGTAAGTAGGTAGGCATTTGCATTCATTGTATATACCATCTGCATTTCATGCTAGAGTAGTTGTATTTCCATTTGTATATATGATTGCTTACTTGTATTTCATCTTATCATATATGAGCAAGGGGTGATATCACCACCCCAAATGATTACTAATCAATCTTTTTGAGATCTAGAAGGTCACAAGTCATACTAGAAATGATGATGTTCTCATGCGCTCTACGGAGAGCACATGTCCCTGGGTCGGAGCTAGTTGTTATCCCTATCCTAGGGATAACTAAGTATATTATGTCTTGAGGCCCACAGGTCCTAGACATGGAGTAACGAGAGCCATATTGAATTGAGTCTGGCCTTGGAGGGTCCATCCTTCTTCAATGCCTCCATTATGTCAGCAGCGACAACATCCATCCCATCGGCCTGGTTCTGAAGTAGCAATGGGTCTTTCTCCATGAGGTAATGAGTTCGGGTATCATGGTATGTGTCACTTTGATTCTCAAAACATTTGAATATGTGCATTTAATTCTCTTTTGCTTCATGAAGTGTGCTTGGACTTTATGCCTTTTGACTTGTCCATACCTGGGGGGATTAAAAAATTCCCTAGCAAGTTGGTTCCCTTAGGAGTGAGTTGCCACTGGGTGGTTTATGAAAGGTCATCGTCCACTCCTAGCATACTTACCACTTTTCATCATCTTCCCTCTCATATGTCCCCTACATTGGTTCGGGCATTAGGCTTGCCAAGCTAGTAAGGGTTATACCTTGCCTTGTGGGAAGAAGAGGCTAAAGGCCCAGAGGGTAAAAGTAGCTAGCAAAAGTTAGAAGCCAAAAGATCAAACCTTGAGATTATTTGCCCATGGATCCTCGAGAAAGCAATAAAAGGATTATCGGCAAGAAAAAGGGGGGGACCCATAAAAAGATAAAACTCAAGACCTAGTTGGTGGATAGGGGGTCTCATCACGAGCCATCCTATAAGGTCCATGGGAATGTAGCGGTATGACACTACTATTCATCTGGTCACCATGCCAGGGTATTGTATCTTCGTGGCATAACCAAGAGAAAGGGGGTCTCATCACGAGCTAACCTTCTCATCTCCGTGAAACGCTTGTAGGTAACACTGTCACTACTAGTCGCCACGCCAGGGAAGTGTCCCCCAGCTATTCTCTTGAAAGAAAAATAAATAAGATAAAAAAGTAAAAAGTCATTGAATGGGCTAGGAAACATTTGCATCCATGGCAAGGCGCATCTCACCCTCTTCAGAGGCACCCACATGTAAGCCCTACATTTTCCTATCATCATTGCAACCCTTGTTCAAACATCCCCATACCATCTCAAGCACTTACATGACCTAGATTGGTCTTCGCCTGAAAACATCCCACACCTAAAGAGAATTATCCTAATAGGATGTCCTAAAACCTTCTCCAAACCTGGCTTGTAGAATAGCATAACGTCTTTGAGCACTTGTCTGGGAAAGGGGGGTTTTATGCACATGTTTGGGTAACTTGATTATTAGATGTGATTAACATTGCTGTGATCCTTGTGACTTATGAGCCCGTGGAGGGCGTACTTGTTGTTGTTGTAGGACCATGCCCGACGGACAGGTACATATGGGGAGATGACTAGCTCGGACCTCCATAGGGATAAAATCCCACTAGATGGATGATGAAACCCTAGCTAGGGCTAGACATATACCAAAGACTTGCACCATAGAGAGAGCAGGACGTTCCACCAGAGACAGCTTGGCAGGCCTGGACCCAGGGGGGTCTTTCACTCCCACCATGATTTTGGCCCTTGACGTCATCATTCAGAGCCTTGACATCATCCACTTGAGGTATCCAACTTGAGGATGGCTTTGGTTGGCACGTGTGGCAGTTCCTGAGGGGTTTTGAGCCCCAACGTTTCACTTGGAGGGCTAACGTTCTAGCAAGAAGGCTAACGTCACCCTAAGAGGGGCATGACATCACCCTAAAAAGATAAAATTAGGGTTTTATTTGATAATTTTTTGTAAAATTGGATTTTTCATGTAAACTAGCCATGTCGGCCTTTTTGACCTAATTTTGTAATTAAAGGTCGTTTTGATTTTATAAATAAGGGATTTCTCCCTTGTATTTTTTCATCATCTTTCACTCACACAAGTGAGGTCTGAAATTCAGCATCTTTAAGGCTTATTGGTTGAAATTAAGCGGTGCGCAACTCTTGGAGGAGGCTTGTCTTGGTGTATTTTGCCATTTTCTTGGTGGAAAGTCTTCAACTAGGGCATATTGCTAGATTATTCTTGGTGAATGTAAGTGAAAATATGCAATTCTTCTTTCTTTTGAATGGTTATAGTATATTTTACTTTGCATTTGCTAAGATCGTGAAATTGCTAGTGTAAAACCCTAGGAGATTAAGCACATGTTATTGTCCTTATCTCAATAGCTATCCACCTACTAGATTTTGCTAGAAGACTTATCCATTGAAGCATGTGCTAGAGCCCTACATTTGTAGCAATCTAACACCATTTCTTCATCAAGCCTTTACTTATCTCAAGCTTGAGCTAAAGAAGAAGGAAAATCGCTAGGGCCTAGGGTTACCTACTTCCTAGTAGTTGTTTTCCTTCTAGGGTTTCATGATTGAGGCCTTGGGTTGCCAACACCTCAATCATTTTCCCTCTTGTCTCTAATTCATACATTATCATTTATTTCCTTCAAGATTGATGCTGCAAAAAGTGACTCCATTATCCCTAAAGACATTGGTTTATACCTTGTACTTGATTGATTGATGAAAACAACCCCCAAACCCTTTACCTCAAGTTATTTACTAATTATTCCTAACCCTAGATTAGACTGATTTACTATCATACTTGTTGTTGTCACAAAAGTAAGCTACAACTATACATTGCAGCAGTAAAAGATCCTAAAAGTAATTACTAAAGTTGATTTTAACATTGCCTTATTAGCTTCTGACAAATGCTAGCATATTGTTATTATTAGGTTACCATTTTGGGTCATTTTGAAGCTTGTTTAAGGCATAAATTGTGAAACTATCATCATATATACATTGTTTTTATAAATTTGTGTTTGATTCATCTTATATCAACTTATTGTTTTTATTGAAAAGTCCAAGGTTTTACGAAGCACTAACATCAATTGTTACTTGCAAAATAGTGTTTTCTTGTTGTCTTGTTCTGGGCAAGTACACTTAAGCATATATTTGCTTCATATTGTTAAACCTTTGGGACTTTCTGATTGGTGTGACTTGTGAGAGGGGACATATTTTCTTGATACCATTACCTTTGCCTTCTCAAACCCCCAGGTCATGGTGAATGTCTCCCCTAGGCTTTCACTCCTAAAGAGAAAAATATATCTTATTTAGGTGACAGTGATAGGACAACCTCATGTTACACCAATTTATTGTTCACTTGCCTTTGATTTTTGGAAAAGTACAAATTGTGCAATAACAGATCCCAATCCCCAAAAATATTTGATAACAGAGTAACCTCTGAGTTTACGAATTACTAATCACTAAACTATGTTGATGATCACTAAACTATGTTGATGAGAAACGTTAATGCAAAATTTATTTGCCATAAGATTTTTTTTCACTTTGAGTAAAAGAGAGGGACAAGTTATATTTTTTAAACAAAATTCATTGTTTCACATCATTCTTAATAAACTATGAACAAACTAAATATTCACTTGGGAACATCCGTCATAATCAATTCTATTTCAATCTCTTTAATTAAATACAAGTAAATGTTTCTTTTTTAAATCCATAACTACTAATGAAAACAAATTTAATGTGGTCCCATTGCTTAATCAAACTTCGCGTCATTGGGAAGAAACGAATCAAACTTCATCTCATCAATTCCAATTTGTTTTTATCTCATCCTCACATTATTTAGTTTTCATGTATAATTTATATTTTATAGTTGAGATTTCATTTTACAGTAACGATATTATAATTGTTATGGTTGAGATTTCACTTTTCACCAATAGTTTTATAATTTTTGTGATGTCAACAATTTTATATGTATAATGATAAAATGAAGATAAATATTGACAATATTATAATGGTTATGGTTGAGATTTCACTTTTCACCAATAGTTTTATAATTTTTGTGATGTCAACAATTTTATATGTATAAATATAATTATTGAAAATTGAAAACAACGTTATTAAATAAGTTTGAATGCTAATTAAATTTAATAAATAAATAAAGTTAATATAAATGTAATTATTGAAAATGGAAAATAATATATTTTTTTGTTTGTTAGTGTGTTTGTGACTTGTGGGACTAGCTTTTGAATAAGAAAATGTGATCCAAGGGCATCTGAGCCATTAAAATCACCTGGGGATCTCACTTGACCTGGGCCACACCAACCCTTATCTAGTTGGATTTTTTAGGTATCTCCTCTCGACTACAACAGATTTCAAGCCTGGTTCACCCTACAAACGAAACCCTTTGGAACCAATCACGCTAGCTGAATTTGACGAAAATAATACTATTTAACAAGTATCACTTAGAATAATACCAATTCTATTATTATTATTTATCACATGTAAATTATTCAACTAGTTATCGTTTATTCCAAGTGTTACTTGAGATGAATGGTAATGGTGGACCTGAAATTATCTAAAGTTTCACTCATTGAATGATGTCCCTTGTTATTTTCGGTAATGGTGTGATGGTGTCACTCATTATCTTTCTTGTAAGTCAAGAAAAGTTGATGTTTGTGTTCAATATTTTTTATCCTTAATCCATAACAATGATAACATAAAAGTGGTTTATAATACATTAATTGAACTAAAAATTGTGTCCTTTGGGTTTACAGTGCAAACCTCTAAGTTGATGCGATGATATTCTTTATTATTAGTCCCCGTCAAAGGCCAGGACTCTAACGATCGATTCATCGTTGACCTTCAATTACTTTTCCTTTGACTAAAAATATTTTTATCCTTCTCAAAGTTGTACATAGGAAAAGTAAAATCGTTATTATTTTATAATATTTTAATTGCATTTATTTAAAAAGCAATTGGCTCATAAATTGGAACTCTTATTGCCGAGCTCTTTTGTCGATCGTAAGTTTCAAGTATATTATATCTTTACATCTTCATAGACACTGTTTTTTAGGCTGTGATACACTACCTCTTTTTCAATCTTCTATAACCTAAGTTTATTGAAGCTCGATGCATTAATTTTATGAGAATGACGACAATGCATTATGGCGATGAACATGGCTCTGACAGCCTTCCCACCGCCATCTATGGACCGCGTCACTGCCTTCTTGGTATCTATTCACCGCCCCATACCCAGAATACACAGAGAGAGATGCATATGAATGTTAAGCTTTGCAAGACAATGGATGTTGACAAGTCCTAACAGACAATGAACATGGCTCTGACAACCGTCCCATCGCCATCTATGGACCGCCTCACCACCTTCTTGGTATCTATTCACCGCCCCATACCCAGAGTACACAGAGAGAGATGCATATGAATGCTAAGATTTGCAAGACAATAGATGCTAAGCTTTGCAAGACAACGAATGTTAAGCTTTGAAAGACAACATTGTTTAAGTCCGATGTATTGTTTGATTATGCATATGTACTTTAAAAACTATGCAATGTCTCCCTACAATGTTTCCAAAGGCCATGGAATTGTTGTTTTCATCCCACAGACCAGCTGGTGAGCAATCTCCCCAAGCCCACCCAAGTCCATCGAACACTAAGATTGTCACTGCAAGGGTTGTTGAAAATTAAGAGAGGAGAAAGGGCTGAAGACTTTGTTGCAGTCCAGCTTTGTACACATTGTAATTAACATTCAAATATTAATACAAAGAGAAGATTTCCCTGCCTATGAGGTTTCTATGTGTTGTTATATTTTTTTTCTGAATGAATTTGAATGTTTACTGTGTCCGTGAATGCCATGGATGCATGTATGTTTTCCTTTGCAGGAATTAGACTTATCTATCTATCTATAGTTTTCTGAGTGTTTTGGGCTCTTAAGGATTTTGCAAGGAGTGCACACCAGAGTTGTTGAAAAACTCTGTGAAGCCAGTGCAAGGAGTGCACTTGAACTCTATTTCAAGTTCATAGAAGAGCATGCCAGGTGGGCACACCAAAATAGGCTTTAAGCTCAGAAGGGACTGTGTAAGGAGTGCACATCAGAGTTGTTGAACACTCTGAGAGCGAGCGCAAGGAGTGCACCTACACTCGTAGCAATGTAAAATCTCAAAGGAAGGTTGTGCAGGGGAGACACATCAGAGTTACTAAACACTATGAGGAAGGAATCTCTACAAGGAGTGTATTGAGCAGATGCAAGGAGTGCGTGAGAAATTTGTTTTGAGTTCTGTGAGAATTTAAGACTCAAAGGAGAGTCGAGTGAAAGTTTGCACAAAGAGCGCAAGCAATGCGCAAGTGAATTTTTAGAATTCAGAACTCAAGAGGTGAAGTTGTGCAAGGAGAGAACAAAGCCAACACATTGTTAAAGTGTTGGGAAATCCCATAAAGCGGAGCACGAGTGCCAGGAGAGCATGCAAATTTGTTAAAGGAATAAAGGGTCGATACCCTTAGAAATTTGATCAAGTGAAAAAGGTCAGGAGAAATAGCGCAAGTACGCGCAGAGCCCTACAAGGAGTGAAGAAGGCGAAGACAGTCCAAGTCTCAGACTGTGGGAGAAGCGCAAGGAGTGCGCCAGAGGCCGAGTATTCCCAGTGCTAAAGATCAGCAGCAAGAGCATCAGAAAAGCTCAGGAGGAGTAGCATTTTCCAAGAACACAAGCATATGCAAGGAAAACATCCCTGTAGAGAAATATTCAAAGGTCAAAGCCTTTGAAAATTATCAAAGAATCCTTCATCGAAAGGAAAGTGTAGAAGCAACAGAGGAGGAGCTACAATTACCACCAGATCAGTTGTCAGGGATAAATCTGGACCATCAGATTAGTGTCCAGACGGAAGGAGGAGAGCACAGGAGGACAACAGATTCCAATTGTAGGATCTCAGTGCATGGATTGACAGTCGTCGGATCCAAGTAAGTTGCACGAGCGTTGAGCCTGGAAGTCCTTTAAACTTCGCAAGTTTGGAGGTTTTTTATGTTTGGATGCAGAGGAGACAAGTATCCTGAAGTCTCGGAGCCCGAAGTGTGTTTGGGTCGTCTGATGTGAGGCCACGTGTTAGCAAATTGAGCATGGTTCAAAAGTCCGGTTCTTCAGAAAAATTGAGGTGTAGGTGCAAGAGAAAGCGAGGTTCCCGAAGTCCCAGGGACCCCAAGTGAATCAGGACCGTCCATTAGTAAGGACGCGTGTCAGCGGATCATCGAGTCCAGAAGACCAACCATCCAGGAGAACAGAGGCGTGGAGTTTGTCAGCCTCCTGAAGCCCTAAAGAGCGGAGTGGATCCTCACCATTGATCGGGAGAGGACACGTGGCTCCATATCTTGGAGTCCAGAGACTTAGTACTCTGGAGGAGTTGAGTGTATGTTGGGTGGAGTCAATAACTCCCGAAGCTCTGAAGGCGAAAGCAGATACTAGTCATTGTCGTCAGGAGACATGTGTCACCAGATTGTTGATAGTTCAAAATTCGACAGCCCGAGAGAAAGGACGTGTAAAGTTCCTTGGACCGAGAACTTCTAAAGGCCTCAAGGCTGGAGTCCATCTCGACTGTCCATTTATGAGGACAGGTGGGCAACAGATATGAACTTTTTTAGTTCGGGGTTTAGGGAAAAACAAGGTGCAGTGTGGTGAGAACTCCTGAAGGTCGGATTTAATCGTAGTCGTCCATTTGAGAGGGACATGTGGCACCAGATCTCATAGTCTGGAGGTATGGTACTCCTGAAGATCGGAGGTGAGGGCTGCTTTGGGTTGAGAACTCTCGAAGGTCGTAGTTAATCTCAACCATTGGTTGAATAGAACACGTGGACAGCAGATAGTGACGCCTCGTCACTTCTGTTAGCACTCTGTAAATTTTGTCCGGCTGAATAGACAAACGACAGAGGTAACTGTTTCAACCAGCTTTAGAGATGAGGCCCTAACCTGCAAAACTCATAGAGGGATTTCTCGTGTCACTTGATATTTCTTTAGCAATCAGTGGCTAGATTTGGTTTGATTTGGGGGGTTCTTATAAAATAACTGAAGAAATGAAGATAAAATTTGGGCTATGAAGTCTAGAATGAAAAATGCATTGTCAAACATGAAAACTATCAAGAGGAAAAGGCTAAATGAGGTGATAAATCTGAGTTTATATCTGAAATTTGCATGGAATCAGAGGAAAAGAAACATATAACTGCATCAGAACATATAAAAATAAATTATGAATTTGTTGAGAAGAAATACACATAGTCTAAATCGCTTAAGCCAAGAGCATAGAAATGATGAATTCTGGGTTTTTGTTTCTTCAATTTAGACAGCTGAAAGTGTAAATGAAATATAAGGTTACAGGAATCACATACTATGAAATAACACAAGACTCATATCACTGCCAATTAGAATATTTTCATAAACAGTCCAAAATCCGCTTCTGCATTTATATATTCATTATATCCCCAAAGTTTACAAAGTCTTCCTACTTAGAGGGCAAGCTCCTCTTTTCTCCATCCTTTTCATATCCTCGAGATAATATATAGAGAGAGGAATTACTTGTGGAATTGAAAACGTTTAAACTTCCCCATAATTCTAAAAATAGAGATCAGTTACAAAAAGGAGTGATTTATAAAGACAATTATCCTATTTTAAATGGAACGTTACGAACAGGTCTGACATATCTGGGGCCTTTTTCTTTGATCTCCATCTATCCAAAATTTGTTGGAACATACTCAATCCTATCTGAGAATTTATTTCAGCTTGGTGATTTCCTCTTTTAGAGTGCTCAACCAAGCTAGTTGATTTTCCCCGATGCTCTCCATCACCTCAGCTTTGATTTCTACTTTTTGTCATTTGCTTCGCTTCTTCTTCACTGCTTGCTTGTATATTTCATCCGTGTGTCCATTGATTATTAGGTCCCTCATAATAGGGTTTAATCTGACCCCTAATTCTGGTTTAGTTGCGGGTTCAGTATGAAATTTAGTTGCTAATATCTGCGCAACCAACCTTTCTCTCTTACTCATTGATAAGGTTGACATGTTAGTTGAAAACCCTATTGTACTAGATACTGTTTGATTGGTGTTGTCCATGTTTTCCAACCTCGTAGAGACCACGATTTTGTCCCCCTTAATTCTACAGAACTTAAGAAATCAATCCATCTCGAGATTACTTCACTTATGCATGAGACGACGATTTCCTGGAGTAGAATAAAACCACCCATATCTGAGACCGATAGTCCTAGAATCCTAATCATGAATTAATGACAGGGTATGTTGGTTTTCCACGCTTCACCAATCTACTTCAAATGATGAACTTTTGAGTTAGTTATACGACAACGTTCATCGAACATGTCGGATGGGAAGTACCCGAACCAGCGACGTGAGATGATTTGACTAGCCATCAGCTCCTCCCACGAGTTTTTGATTTGACACATTAGACCACGTGACATCGGGGTTGTTTGGAAAATGGTTTCAGGCATATTGTTTTTCGCCCCGATATACTTCTACGGGTGCCAGGCGTCCACTACTAGAACCACAATGGTTTTCCCCAATCCGCCCTCGCATAATTAAATTACGTGCTACTTCGTCGCCCAATATGGGTCTCAACCATTGATCTGGGCTACTTCAAGATCGACGGTCCGTAGGATTCCCTCCTTCGTGCTCCCGCTATATTTTTCCACATTTCCACCACATATGACCTGAGCCTCCAAATGAAGTCATGTCTCTACACTGCTTTAGTGACCTGTTAAATTTAAACTCGGATTTCAGGCATAATTGTTATGGTGATAACATAGGCTCCAACTGGGGATGCTATCCTCCCTGTGAGGTAGAAAAGAACTATAGACCTAGTGCCTTCTTCGTTGGGATGTCTTTCAAATGTGTTTCGGCATCATGTTACGTCTTGGATATTGAACGTCAAATATTAAAACTGGATTTTTCAAACTTCTCTCCACTGGATGCTAAAAAAAATTACCGCTCGGATCTAACTGTACATACTACTGGAGATTTAAAACAATACTTGACCAACAAGCTTATTCGCACACTCCTACCTACCCTAATTGCTGAAAAAAGGATCGTTAATCAAGTGAAATCATAATTCCAATGTAGCCATGACAACATTCTATCAACCGTTCGATTTCTTTGCACTTGCTTGTTCCAAAACTTTTTTGCTGACAATTCATTCAAAATTTTATCCATAAGTCCAATTCTTAAAAAATTTGAAGGGCCTGGATTGTTCACTTCCTCCAATAGAATCGCAAATGGATCTTCAAAGATATGGGTAAAACAATCATCACATTTCACTCCTTCCATTGTATTTATGTTTTCAGGTGATTCAACTTGTTGACTTCTATTGAAAAACTGACAGAGATGTTGAGAAGTCTGGTAGTAAGGATTTCTTGAGTCATGAGGCAACCATGGTTGGAGAACATCATCTGATGTAAGAAGACTCACATTTGATACATACATTGATTTGTTGTAATCCATTATTATTGGTAAATTCTGATTGTAAACCTTTTCCATATAATGTGTCTTGGGATCATAAATTATATGGAATTATGTTTCCTTTTCAGGAGTCAAGACAGAAGGGCAAGCTTCCTCCACAAGTGTTTTCTCGCTGCTTGGAATCTCCGTAGGTGAAGTTTCAAAATCTTCATCCATATCTAGGTCGTTTAGAAATAGGATCACTACATCATTTTCAAGGGAAGAAAGGCAACCTTGAAATACTTTGTCTTGCTGTGAATATTTTTGAACATCTGCATTAGTTTTAGGAGAAAGGAAATGACCTTTAACAACAATTTCTTGATCAGCTTCTTCTTTAATCTGATGGTCAAGCGCAGGTTGCAACTCCGAATTTAAATACCTTTCCAAGTAATGATCATTTAATGCATGTGAGTGTAGTTGGTGTTCCTCCATGATAACAATATTTTCATGTAAAACAGTACTATTGTGAATGCAGTCCAAACTCCCTGTTTTCTCTTAAATCTCATGATTTTATTTTAACCATTCAAAGGAAGAAAAACATAAGGGAAGAGAGTTTTTATTTGTAAGTCCACTGCTTTCTTCACTTTCAACGTCATGCTTGGATGCTTTCTGATTTGAAACGCTATAGACATTTCGCTTCAACAGTTCGAATGAGGAAAAACACAATGGCAAGGTTCTGTTACCTGACTCAAAACCTTCTTCATTTTCTCCAGTGTCGTCATAGGTACATTTATCCATTTCTTTGGATTATTGGACATGCTCATTTTCAACTTTGTCTTCAACCAATGACTGTACCTTCGAATTGACAAGATCTTCTACAAAACAAGTAATAGGGTCATCAAGCGCCTGAGAAGAGTGCTACAATATTTTGTCAATATGTTTCGTTGGTTTGGTGTGACTTTGCATCGGCACAAATTTGTTTGCCTCAACAATGATCTGAGAATCTTCTTTCAACAATTTGAATGCAGCAAAGCACAAGGGTAGAGAATTCTCTTGAGCTGATCCAATACTTTGCTCCTTGTAACTGTGATATGTAAATTTATTTATCTCATTGTACTGCTGGAAAAAAAAAGTATTCAACATCACAATCCTCCTCATATTTTTCGTATACAGGAAAATCAACCGTCTGTGTGATGTCATCCAACACAAACAAACTGGGAACATCAACTTGTTCTTCAACAAACTGATTTGTAAACTCATCCTCTTGAATGTCTATAAACAAATACATAAAACAATCATCCTTTTTCTTATCATGAGATGGATCAGCACCCCCTCTTTCAACAGGTGGAATATAAAGTTTTGCAAAATCATTGGCATTGGAAAATGCAAGAGGACCTATGGTAGTTTCAATTCTATGCTCAGGATCCCAATCAACCCCTTTATTCTCATATTCACTTTCACGTTATTGGACGTTTAGTCCCTCATTTTGAATCCATTTACATGCTTGGATGTTGTGTTGAATGTCCTGAGCATCATAGAACATTTGTTGTAAGGATTTGGATCTTCTTTCCATAAGGAGGAGGGACGAATCTGGATGGAGAGCAGTTGCATAATGGAGCATGACAGCAGCTTCAGTGGGTCAAATTTATTTGGGCAAATTGTGATAGATACTGGAAAACCTTCTATTGAATATAGAAATAGTTTCATTTTCCTGTTTTTTCAAAGCATAGAACTCTCTAAGTTGTAGGTCCAAAGATTTCTTCCTGCCCCAAAACTTTAAAAATACATCTTTCAATTCCTCCCATGAGCTAATCGTATTTGGCTGCAAATGCTTGAACCAGTTTTTGGTGCTTCCTTTTAAGGACTGAAAAAAGGCCCTCATGTAAACATCATCATGATCAATCTCAAACAGATCTATAAAATGCTCAAACCCTTGGACGTGTTTTTCAGCTGAGATTGTATTAGGTTCCCCATCAAACACAGGTAGGTACTTATAGTACTCAGGAGGAAACTCATGAAGGACTTGAGGTAGCTTCAAGGGACTGTATCTGTGTTGAATCTGGGGGGATGTTTGATTCAGTATAGGGGGTAAAATACCAGTCTTGGATTCATGAGGCTCATCATTATGCTCCTTACATGGCTTAGATGGAATATTTTTATCAAGGCCAGTGATGAACTAAGGGGACATTCGTGTAATTTTAAGAGGGGGATATATAATTTCTGGATTGCCATGGTCATCATTTGCATGCAGTAAGTAAAGAATAACGTGTCTAGCATTTTCAAGAAAATACCAGAGACAACTTATAACAAATAGTAAAATGGCCTGGAAAAAATCCCATTTTGAGCATTTGTTTTCTTCACACCTTCTCATACCTCTGCCAAGGGGCATCGTCTTTCAGTGAATGAACTGCATTCAAAATTTGAGT
Organism: Picea engelmannii; assembly: GCA_009831015.1. NCBI lineage: Eukaryota > Viridiplantae > Streptophyta > Pinopsida > Pinales > Pinaceae > Picea > Picea engelmannii. Next base: position 525,132 of record ML792986.1, on the reverse strand, counting down.
GGAGTCACCAATAACGTTTTGGGATCTGGATTTTGCATTAAGAGTGGAGTCACCATTGATGTTTTGGAAGCTGGATTCTGCATTGAGAGTGGAGTCGCCAGTGAAAATTTAAATTTTTGGATTCTTCTACCAGTGGAATCACCTTCAAACTGATATTTTAATGTGTGGAGTCGCCAAAGTAGGAATACAGCCAAGATGTTCCTAAGTGTTTGTTTCTCTCATACCTTAGAATTGAATCATGTCATTATTTCCCAGGGGAATTTTTCAATTTCATCCCCGGCAACGACGCCAGAATGTTAGCACTCTGTAAATTTTGTTCGGCTGAATAGAAAAATGACAGAGGTAACTGTTTCAACCAGCTTTAGAGTTGAGGCACTAGCTTTCTCAACTCAGAGAGGGATTTCTCGTGTCACTTGATATTTCTTTAGCAATCAGTGGCTAGATTTGGTTTGTTTTGGGGGGTTCTTATAAAATAACTGAAGAAATGAAGATAACATTTGGGCTATGGATTATGGAATGAACAATGCATTGTCGAACATGAAAACTATCAAGAGGAAAAGGCTAAATGAGGCGATGAGTCTGAGTTTATATCTGAAATTTGCATGGCATCGGAGGAAAAGAAACATATAACTACATCAGAACATATAAAAATAAATTCTAAATTGGTTGAGAAGAAATACACATAGTCTAAATCGTTTAAGCCAAGAGCATCACAATGATGAATTATGGGTTTTTGTTTCTCCAATTTAGACAGATGAAAGTGTAAATGAAATATAAGGTTACATGAATCACATACTAAACAGTCCAAAATCCGCTTCTGCATTTATATATTCATTATATCCCCAAAGTTTACAAAGTCTTCCTGCTTAGAGGGCAGGCTCCTCTTTTCTCCATCCTTTTCATATCCTCGAGATAATATATATATAGAGGAATTAATTGTGGAATTCAAAACGTTTAAACTTCCCCATAATTCTAAAAATAGAGATCAGTTACAAAAAGGAGTGATTTACAAAGACAGTTATCATATTTTAAAGGGAACATTATGAATAGGTCTGACATATCTGGGGCCTTTTTCTTCGACCACCATCTGTCCAAAATTTGATGGAACATACTCAATCCTATCTGAGAATTTATTTCAGCTTGGCGATTTCCTCTTTTAGAGTGCTCAACTAGGCTAGTTGATTTTCCCCAACGCTCTCCATCGCCTCATCTTTGATTTCTGCCTTCTGTCATTTGCTCTGCTTCTTCTTCACTACCTGGTTGTAGATTTCGTTCATGTGTCCATTGATGATTACGTCCCTCATAACAGGGTTTAATCTGACCCCTGATTCTGGTTCAGTCGCGGGTTCAGTATGAAATTTAGTTACTAATATCTGCGCAACTAACCTTTCTCTCTTACTCATTGATAAGCTTGACATGTTAGTTGAAAACCTTGTTGTACTGGATATTGTTCGATTGGTGTTTTCCATGTCTTCCAACCTCGCAGAGACCACGATTTTTCCCCCTTAATTCTACAGAACTCAGGAAATCAATCCAGCTCAAGATTATTTCACTTATGCATGAGACGACGATTTCCCAGAGTAGAATAAAACCACCCATATCTGAGACTGGTAGTCCTCGAATCCTAATCATGAATTACTGACAGGGTATGTTGGTTTGCCACGCTTCACCAATATACTTCAAATGATGAACTTTTGAGTTATTTATACAACGACGTTCACTGGACATGTCAGACGGGAAGTACCCGAACCAGTGACATGAGATGATTTGACTAGCCGTCACCTCCCCCCACGAGTTGTTGATTTGACACATTAGACCACGTGACATCGGGGTTGTTTGGAAAATGGTTTCAAGCAAACTGTTTTTTTCCCTGATGTACTTCTAAGGGTGTCACACGTCCACTAATAAAACCACAATGGTTTTCCCCAGTCTGCCCTCGCATAATTAAATTTGTGCTACTTCACCACCCGATATGGGTCTCAACCGTTGATCTAGGCTACTTCAATATCGACAGTCTGTAGGATTCCCTCCTTCACGCTCCCGCTATATTTGTCTACATTTCCACCACATATGACCTGAGCCTCCAAATGAAGTCATGTCTCTACACTGCTTTAGTCAACTGTTAAATTTGAACTTGGATTTCAGGCATAATTGTTATGGCAATAACAACTTCGGAGTTCGGTACTCTGGAGGTTTGTGAGTATTAGCCTTTCAGGACTCTCGAAGGCCTGAAGCCCAGAGTCCTGGGGGATAGATCCTAGCCATTGATTTCAGTGGACACGTGGCACTAGATCTGTAAGTTCAAAGGTTTGGTACTCCGAAGGTATCGGAAGTTGGAGCAGCCAGGACTCCCGAAGTCCTGGAGTGGATCGTGGTCGTTGGCCGACAAGAGGACGTGATCCATTGATTTCTTGTTGTGTGTATTCGTCGGTCTGACACTCCGACGGATCTGTGGTGAGGCACTTTGAAAAGCCCCAAAGGCTACCTCCCCAAATCATGCCCCCCATTAATCCAAGCTATGCTCCATTAGTGCTATTCACACTCAATCCAACAACTCAATGGAAATGCATCATCATTATGAACCAACATGTGTATATTCTTATCCAAATCATCTCACAAGAACAGTTAAATTCGAAGGTGTTTTATTTTGAGCAGGCTTGAACATAAATCTATACTTATTAGGCATGTGCATTTTCACTCTGGCTTGGAAAAATGGTCTCCTTAATAGAATCAAAGTGAAACCTTTGCACACCAGCTTCTTGACTTCAATAAGGAACACACCAATGTTCAATGGTTGTAGCATGGTCTATAACTGTAACCGGAAATTCTATCCCATGACGCTCTATTGCTTTTAGAATTGCTCATTATGTGCCCACAATCATTATTTATTATATTTATTTTGATGATTTTTTACTTTATCTTTCACTAAATTGTAGTCTAAATGTCGTCTGCCTCTCAATTTTCTACCTCTTCCACATCTATGATGGATATCTATAGTGGTCTACCCACCAAATCCTCTTCATTTTTACAGCAGACAGTCTCAAGATTTGAGAGACAACTTGGGGAGTGTCGATAATGGATTGAGGAATTAAAGCAGTTGCTTCTCTTTGAGACTAATGAAAACATGAGCTCCTACCTTCAGTAATATATAATGTCCATGATTTATTCATATATGTGGTCACTCAAGTAATTTCATAATTTGGATCTCGAGACTTGTTCTTTCTTGTGTATTGAATCTTGCAATGAGTCATGATGTATATCGCTCTCATACATAATACTTCCATCTAAATAATGTGGTAGTTAGATGATAGTTTTTTTTATTTTCTCATGGTCAAGTTTCGTTGTAACTTAGGACATGTTTGTATTAAGTACCCTTGGTCAAGTGAAAACAACCAACCTATTTATGCCTTTTAACTACACGGGGCTGAAATGCAAGTTGTGACCTCTAGTTGATCATTTGAACAAATTGCTTTTTGATCCCATATTGATCTAGGAGTGGCAGCATTTCTCTGGAAATAATGAATTGATATACAAGAAACTGAGAAAAATAAGAGGGCTTTCACAGGTTAACGATGAAATCCACGTGACCCTGGGCTTAACGTTTTACCCGCAAATGCTCCGGGACTTCGGAGCTTCGAAGATCCGGGCTTCGGGACTTTTTGATGCACAACACTGCAAATACTCTGAAGTGTCGAACTCCGAAGTGGAGAAAGTTCACTTCCCAACGGTCCACGTGTCCTCTGCGATGACTGGTTAGGATCCACTTTGAGCTTCGTCCTTCGGGTTGTTCTACTACAACGCACCTTGTTTATCCCGAACTCCGAACTAGCAAAGTTTCAATCTATCGTCCAAGTGATGCAGGACCTCCTGTCCTAAAACCCCTTATTCGTAGTCTACTGCTATAAATGTATTGAAAACCCCGAAATAGGGGTGCCAAGGATCGTCTGAGATCTTCTTATTCGATCACTAACATGATCGAATCCATATGACCACAATTTTATTACAGAGGCATTGAACTTGGTTCTCCTCGTATGTCAAAGGACCTCTAACTTCAACCCATGTGATCGAGGCTATGACCTTGTTCCAATATTTTGGGTGCTAACCTTTTCATCAAGGATCGACGTTCGTGTTTAAACCGGCTTGAATATCTATGACCCAGGATGATTGTGAAGTCCCAACTAGCACGACGTTTATCTTTGTTCCTAAGTTACGCAATAGGAATTGCTCATTGGTAGTGGAATCATTTCCAAATATTGCTCTTGCCAAATATATGTATCGACGGTTGTGGAGGATTGCAAAGGTTAAACCTGCATGGATGTTGGTTCTACCCCCGATCTATGCAATTGCTCCCCATCATAGATCTTCTTTTTGTTGATCCGACGATTAGGAATCAATCAGTCATTGATTTATCGATTGGACGACTTGCCTCCTTCCACTCCATGATCTAACGATCATGATTCTTCACAGAGAATTCTCTCCTCTACACAAATTCTATGGTTCAGATATGTCCTTCCCAATCATCCAATGGCTAATGTACTTTGATCTTCTGCGTACGTTGTGAAGTGTTCTATGTCTCGATCTAAGGGTCACGAGTTTGCTTAAACCTTCATCAAACGACTCTTGTTTCTCTCGTCTCCCAAAGGGTTTTGATCCTTCCTCTCCGACCTGTAACAAAACTTAATACCTGTAATTGCTCAATTTTCCTAATGTGCAGATCTTTTCATACCCTTTCCTCATAGGTGTCAACACCTATTTTACACATAGATTAAACATTCTCCCATTGACAGACATAATATACATATAATAAACAGAGTCCTTATTGAATACTCGAAACAAAGTATTTTCATTTATCAAATATAAATTTACTGTACGTATAATTACCCAGGCTCGCAGGCTTTCTGGTCTTTCATTGACCAAACTCCTTTCCTCTCTCTCTATCCTAATTCTCCATTCGGTTGGCCACCCTTAATACCTAAAGGCTTACAATATTTGTACAAAAGGATTTTGCAACCATTTATGGTTCAGATCCACAATCCCCTCAACCATATCCTAAAGATCCTCTAGATCCATAAAATCCTCAAACAATCCTAATCTAGGATTCACAATCCCTATGAGATATAATATCTCCTAATATCTCTCAACCCTCATGTTCTCATACATTCGAGAGCATTTACATTTTAATCCTCACACACACATTACATTCCAAATTCTCATAAACATAGAAAACACATTAAATCATGCTTATGGAACCTAAATGAAGACCCCTTAGATCTCTGCCAAATGTACAAAATCTGGAAGGCAGGATGCTCCTGCATCAGACTCCCAAGGTTTAAAACATTCATGATTTCTTGATCACGTGTCTTCAAATGCTTATGAAAACCTTCAGGGTCCCAAACCTTAGTTTGTAGTTGTCCAAATGCCCTACACCTTTGTTGTTGTTGCACATTAGTTTCTCTCTGGTTCATTTTCCTTCCTTCAATCAGCTTCAATTTCTGATTGATCATCCCTTTTGTTGTTAGCTTCCTCCATCTGGATTGCCCCATCATCAACTTCCACAATTCTTCAATCACATAATTAATTTATACTATCCCCTACAATCCTTGATTGCTTCCAATAGCATCTTCTTGGGCTATGCATCCTCGCTTTTGTTTGTTGTTGTTGCTATGCTTTGGCTGCATTGCATCTTCACCTATATATCCTCGACTACTCTCAAGATTTTGAGAATACTCACATACACAATATTTCACCTCTTCTAATTCCACATTTAACCTATGGAATCTTTCCTGTAAATTCTTCTATTGAATTTGACTAAATCAACCAATTAAAGCCAAGTGTTTCATACCTTCACTTACCATATTAGCAACATTCTTATCAATCAATTTCATCATTGCTTCCTTGTACTCTTATGTAGGTCGATGCAACATTTCCTCGACAAAAATATCTTTAATCCATTCCACTGCCTCACTTATGTCTTCAGCAATGCCCACACCTTCAACATCCTTCTCATTGTTTTCATGAAACAATGCTACCTGCATAATAGAATTTTGAATATGCCCTTGACAAGGAAATTATTCCTTTACCCTATCCTTGGAATATTTCCAATCTTCATAACCTGCATTCACACACCAATTATCATATTTAACTTTATAAAATTATGTTCTCGCCATCCTCAACATGGCTTCTCCTTTTTCTTCTGGGTTTTCTGTTGAAGTTTTATTATCTCTGTCTACTTGAGAGAATGCTACTATCACATCATCCTTTAGTGCTTGACCATCTGCAAACACACCTTTCTTGCAATTCTTTGTAGTTCTTCATCCAATAAATGGAGTTACCATCATTGAGAAACAATTTCTGCTCAGGTTCACACCAGCGGACTTCCTCATCTTCATCCATTTCCTCAATAACATTCATATTTTGTGTTGTTGTCATTCTTTCAAAAAGCATATGTCCACCTTCTCCAAACTGCATGACAGTCTCATCTAGCTGTCCAATTTCTTCTCCTGCAACCACAAACAATGGATTATCATAAAAATAAAATTTATGAGGGATTATATCCTCATCCAAATCCTATGTCAGCACATCATCATCATGCTGATATGAACTCCTCAAAGATTCCATGAGACTTTCTTCAAGCCTCCCTTGTTCTTCATATCCTTTTCTAAGGACATCTCCTTCCTTAGGTTCACAATAGACAACCTGCATCTTAAACTCAGCTGCTCTGAGTTTTCCTCTCAACCTTTCAAAAATCCTTTGTCTTAGCTTCACCTGCAATGAATTCCATCTCACCTCCTTCCTTCTTATAGTCCAACCTTTCTGTTGGTCCTCTTCTTGTCCCTCTAGTAGCATTAACATAGCATCTAAATTTGCATTTATCTCAGCAAATTCCTTTTCAAACTTCTTTTGAATCATCCCTTGAATACCATTTGCCTTGGTATCCTTACTATGGATTCCCTCATGACTATCAGTAGTCATCTTCCTCTCCTTCTTCTATGGACTCTCCTTTCCCACTTGTGAGTTGCAACAAGCCTCCTTCATCTCTCTGTAACAAGTCTCCTCTTGTTACCAATTCCAAGTCATTTTGTTGGCATTCTCTTGGTTCTCTACAATAGAACCCATCTTTTGAGAACTCATGCTCTTCATCTTCCTAAGTTGTTTGTTGTTGCATCTTCAATTGCTCACTTTCCTTTGAGAACTTATGTTGTTCTCTCTCTCAACAATCTACTTTGTTGAATTTTCCACATGCATTACTCTGCTTCGATCTTCATCCTCCTACAACTCCCCTGTTGTACCATGCTTCTACGCCTTGCATTAAGAATACACTTTAGACCAATTTAACTTACCAAATTTTACCTATGAGATCTTTTCCATGATCTCCTTCCTCCTTTCGGATGGAAATTTATTATGTCTTTGTAACTCTGCAATTCCTCTGTAAATAACTTCCAGGGTTCTTTCTCTTTCAAGCTAAACCTCTGTAATATCACTTGCTCTTTTAGAACACAATTGTTCTTTTATCACAACCCCTTAACTGTTTGCTGCTATCAGTTCCTTCAACTTGTTTTAACCTACAATAACTCAAAACTAGAGTTAGAATTAAAACACACCATCAGTCTTCAAGATCTCTGCATGATCTTGTTTTCCACATCCCAATGCACTTGAATAGACAATTTCCTTTTAACCATGCCTCTGTCTGTCAGATTTATAATATGATCCTCTCTCCCTTTCCTTGCAATATCTTTGTCAATTTCACACAAAGCACACTTGCTTTGTCTTCCTCTCTGACACACTACATCTTTTTAAATCTTCTATAACCTAATTTTATTGAAGCTTGATGCATTAATTTTATGAGAATGAAGACAATGCATTATGGTGATGCATTATATGCATTATATTGACTGGAAAACCGAATATGTGTATGTCAGGGCTATCTATGTCTGTTAGGGATTTAAAAAATGCATCCATTGTCTCCACCGCCTTGATCAAGCATAGTGGAAGGATAGCGTAAGCGGAGGTGTTAACCGAAAACAAGCAGTGACCACCACTTTATGACTTATTCGGTAGGTAATCTCTCCAGAGGAATTGAACTACCTCAGAGTTCGAGTAACCCAGAGTCCCAGAGTGTCGAATCTCTGAAATAAGATATGGACCGTTGAAGTTTATGGACACACAAAGAGCAAAAAAGAGGAGGAGTTACATCCACAAAGATGAGGAGTTACAACAGTTGTCAGATCTATTGTCAGAAGTGATCTGGACCGTCAAATCTAAGTCCAGACATAAGGAGGAGCATGCAGGAGAGGAGGAAATATCTAAGTTGATAGATCTTAGTGCAAGGAATGACAGTCGTCGGATCCAGGTAAGTCGCACGATGGTTAAGCCTTAAGCCCTTCGAACTTCGTAAGTTTGAGCATTTTTATGTGTTGAGCACAAAGGAGACGAGGTTCCCGAAGTCCCAGAGACCCGAAGTTAATCTAGACCATCCATCAGTCAGGACGCGTGTCAGTAAATCAAGGGTTGTCCGGAATTCCGGCTATCCAACAAATTTCGAGCAGAGGCATAGGAGTTTTCAAGACTCCCGAAGCTTCGAAGAGCGAAGTAGATCCTAGCTATTGACAGGTGAGGACGCGTGGCACTAGATCTCACAGTTCGGGAGATCTGGGTTGTTATTGTGTAAAGGGAAGAAACGCCCGAAGCTTCAAAATCCTGGAGTGAACCCTAGTCGTTGATTAAAAGGCCATGTGTTAACAGATAGAGCACAGTTCGAGAGTGTGGCACTTTGGCAGAAGTAGAGTCATGGCATTGACGAGAGGAGAGATTCCCGAAGGCCGGAGCATAAACCTTGCTCTGATTTACCTCCCAAAGAGATTTTACTTGCTCAGATACCAATTGATGCAGGACCTCCCATCCTAAAACCCCTTATTCATAGTCTACTGCTATAACTGCATTACAAACCCAGAAATAGGGGTGCCAAGGATCGTCTGAGCTCTTCTTATTCGATCGCTAACAAGATCGAATCCATATGACCACAATTTTATTACAGATACGTTGAACCTGGTTCTCCTTGTATTATGAAGGACCTCTAACTCCGACCCATGTGATTGAGGCTATGACCTCGTTCCAATATTTTGGGCACTAACCTCTTCATCAAGGATTGACGGTCGTGCTTAAACCAGCTTGGATATCTATGACCCGGGACAATTGCGGAGTCCCAACTAGCACGAAATTTATCTATGTTCCCGAGTTCCGCAATAGGAATTTCTCGTTGGTAGTGGAATCATTCCCAACCATTGATCTTTCCAAATCTACATATCGACGGTCGTGGAGGATTGCGGAGGTTAAACCTGCACGGATGTTAGTTCTACCCCCGATCTCTACAATTGTTGCCCACCGTAGATCTTTGTTGCACTGATCCGACGATTGGGACTTAATCAGTTGTTGACTTATCAATCGGATGGATTTTCTCCTTCCACCCCATGATATAACGGTCATGATTCTTCACAAAGGATTCTCTCCTCTGCACAAATTCGACAGTTTAGATATGTCCTTCCCAATCACTCGACGGCTATTATACTGTGATCTTCTGTGTACACTGTGAAGTGTTCTCTCTCCCTATCTAAAGGTCATGAGTTCACTTGAACCTTCATCGAACGACTCTTGTTTCTCTCATCTCCCAAAGGGTTTTGATCCTTCCTCTCATACATGTAACAAAACTTAATACCTACAATCGCTCAATTTGGGGTGCCAAGGATCATCTGAGCTCTTCTTATTCGATCACTAACATGATCGAATCCATATGAACACAATTTTATTACAAAGGTGTTGAACCTGGTTCTCCTCGTATGTCGAAAGACCTCTAACTCTGACCCATGTGATCGAGGATATGACCTCATTCCAATATTTTGGTCACTAACCTCTTCATCAAGGATCAACGGTCGTGCTTAAACTAGCTTGGATATCTACGACCTCGAATGATTGCGGATTCCCAAATAGCGCGACGTTTATCTTTGTTCATGAGTTCCGCAATAGGAATTTCTCATTGGTAGTGGAATCATTTCCAACCGTTGATCTTTCCAAATATACATATCGACGGTCGTGGAGGATTGCAAAGGTTAAACCTGCATGGATGTTAGTTCTACCCCCAATCTTCGCAATTGCTCCCTACAATATATATTCCTTGTGTTGATCCGATGGTCAAGACTTAATCAGTTGTTGACTAATCGATCAGACAACTTGCCTCGTTCCACTCCATGATCTAACAATCATGATTCTTCACAAAGGATTCTCTCCTCTGCACAAATTCGACGGTTCGGATCCGTCCTTCCCAATCATCAGACGTCTACTGTACTTTGATCTTTTGTGTACACTGTGAAGTGTTCTCTCTCCCGATCTAAGGGTCACGAGTTCACTTGAACCTTCATCGAACGACTCTTGTTTCTCTCGTCTCCTAAAGGGTTTTGATCCTTCCTCTCAGACCTGTAACAGAACTTAATACTTGCAATCACTCAATTTGCCTAATGTGCAGATTTTTTCATACACGTTCCTCATAGGTGTCAATAACTATTTTACACATAGATTAAACATTCGCCCAATGACAAACATAATATATAGATAATAAACATAGCCCTTCCTAAATACTTGAAACAAAGTATTTTCATTTATCAAATATACATTTACTGCACCTATAATTACCCATGCTCGCAGGCCTTTTGGTCTTTCATTGACCAAACTCCTTTCCTCTCTCTTTAGCCTAATTCTCCATTCGGTTGGCCATCCTCAATACCTGAAGGCTTACAATATTTGTACAAAAGGATTCTGCAACCATTTTTGGTTCAGATCCACAATCCCCTCAACCATATCCTAAAGATCCTCTAGATCCATAAAATCCTCAACCAATCCTAATCTAGGATTCACAATCCCTATGAGATCTAATATCTCCTAAGATCTCTCAACCCTCATGTTCTCATACATTCAAGAACATTTATATTTTAATCCTCACACACACATCACATTCAAAATTCTCAAAAACATAGAAAACACATTAAATCATGCTTATGGAACCTAAATGAAAGACCCCTTAGATCTCTGCCAAATGTAAAAAATATGGAAGGCAAGATGCTCCTGCATCACCACGTGTCCCTTTTTACTCAACGGCCAGGATTGGCTTCAGCCTTCGGGCCTCCGGGTGTTTTTGACCTTGGGCACTTCTCACCCTCACCCTCCCGAACTATCGGTCTTCTGAAACAATGATGATCCACTGACACGTGGCTAAAGCACCGATGGTCGGGATCAACTCCACTATTCGGAACTTTGGAAAATTCACAGCTTTTCTCAACCACACTTCACCTCCTCTGAAGTGATGGACTTCCGAACCATGCCTAATTTGTTGACATGCTTCATCGGCCACCAACAATGATCAACAGTCCAAGTCTTTGGACTGTAGGAACTCTTATCCAATTTCCTCTGTAGTACCAAGTCTCCGGACTCCAAGATATGGCGCCACATGTCCACTGTAATCAATTGTCGAGATCTACTCCGATCTTCGGAGCTTCAGGGGGATTGAACACTCCTCGCCTCTGGTCTCCCAGAATCAACGATCCACTGACACGTGTCCATTGGAATCAACGCTCTAGATGAGTTTCGAACTTCGGGACTTCGGGGGGTTCTCGACTCAACTCAACCTGCGACCCAATTCCTCCAGAGTGCCTAGTCTCTGGATTACAGTATCTGCTTCCATAATTCCTCTCCCGATCAATGGTGAGGATCTGCTCCGGCACTTCGGAGCTTCGAGAGACTGGTAAATTTTGTCCACTGTGCTTCCTTTCTTCTAGATGGATGGTCTTCCAGACTCAACCATCCATTGACTTGTTTCCTTGCTGATGAACGGTCTCAATTCACTTCAAACTTCGGGACTTCGGTAGTTCCATGTTCGTTGCACACCATGCACGAAGTCCACTAAATATGCAAAGTCTGAAGGACTTCCAGGGTTAAACCCCGCGCACCTTACCTGGATGTGACGACGGTCGATCCATGCACTCAGATCTAACGACTGCGATATGTTCTCCTCCTCTGTGCACTTCTCTTCCTGCCTGGACTTAGATCCAACAGTCCAGATCACTTCCCGCAACCAATCTGACGATTGTTGTAACTCCTCCTCCGATGTGGTTGTGCTTTCCTTCTAATGAAGTATTTTTCAAAAGTTTCAAAGGCTACGGCCTTTGATCTTCTCCTCTGCAAGCCTGATTGCTTGGCCTCGGCTCGTGTTGCACCTCTTGAGCTTGGAACTTGAAACAAGTTCACCTACGCACACCTTGGAGATTGAAACTGAGATCCTCTGCCTTTAATTATCTTCCACCAATGTATATGAATTTCTGATAGCATAAATATGTAATTTGGCATGGTTCATAAAGCTTCATTGGAGGACATTCATACTTTTTAGTAAAATCATCTTCTGACATGGAATTTGGAGTGCGATGAATTGCTGCAAAAGATTCACCAACATTGGTTGTTGTACTTGCCGCATTGATTGTTGCAAGGTTACCATTATGAATTCCAGTCTTTTCCCCTATTTTTCTTCGTTTTAAATTATTTTCCTTTGAACTCTGAACAAAATCAGGTTCTAATGATGCTTTTTTATGCTCCAAATACCAACTTTGACCTTATTGACTCTTCCATTTAGGCATCCCTGAGTTTACTATGTCCCTTCATCCTGATTATCCAAAAATGCAACACTATACTGATTACAGGTATTGGATGCATGTCCTAAGCTCATGGGCTCTTACTTTCTTACTTACATCTGTGAAAGAATGTTGTTCCATGTCCTTCCTCTGAATATTCATCTTATCTTCATTTTTATTTCCTTAGAATTCATGTAGTTGTTTGATTAATGTTTGCTCAGTAGTTCCTTTGTATATATGCTCAAGATCTCCCATGCCCAGACTAGGAGACAAGAAAGAATGTTGTTTCATGTCCCTTCTCTGAATATGCTTCATCGACGCCTTCATTGTGAAACTGGCACCT
>ML792986.1:473657-500856 GCA_009831015.1 Picea engelmannii | reverse complement strand
AAATTCTATAGGATAAAATTATTTTACCTTAAAAATCGCCAACATTTTATAAAAACTATATAAAATCCTTATAAATTTGAATATTTTTACAAAAATATCGTCAAACATTTATAGTTGGCATATGAAGGATTAGTAAGATTCGCTAAAGTTTCTACATTTAAAAAAAAATTCCATCCTTAAAATCATCCTTATTTAGAACCAAAATTTTCTCTGGAGCCGGTGGAGAATCTACACAAGCTCGAAGGTGCTTCGGTCCTCAGAAAATCGCATGAAACCCGGGCTCTGTTTCAATTCTCGCAGTTTTGATAATCAGCTTGCTGTAAAACGCAACGGTCTCTTTTCTTGCGCTAGTCACCTGGACACGTGGCCTCGTTGCTAACCACGATGACTTGACTCACTTAGGTTAAGACCGGTCCTTATAATGACAAAACATGAAGCACCCTAGAGAGTAGGGAGGATTGAAACCATGAATAGGTTGAAATGGTGACACCACACCGTGCATTAAATCTCTTCATCATGTCCATGGAATTTGGAGGGTAGATGACAAAAGCTAGGTGTTTGGTCATGTGTACATGTGATTGAAAAGTAGAGACAATGTCATCATATCAATTATAGAAGCCCATCCCAAAACCAAAGTAGTAAAATTTCTAATTATTGTACACATAATAAAATTTATAATTATTGTACACATGACATAGATAACAAATAGGTATAAGTTAAAGAAGAAGAATTAGGAAATGAGAAAACTTAATTTTGATAATGAAAATTTGTAATTGGTTGTAAATGTTCTTTTGAGTACTAATTTTTATTTTTATTGGAGAATTCCATACTTCAATTTCAACAATCTAAATTTGAAATTTGAAAAATTCCAGGTGGTAAGCTTATTCCTAAGTAAAATGCCATCAACATGACATGTGAAGTGAAGGAGGATGTTATCATGTGAGCTTAAGGATTTGCGTCCCAAAACCAATTTCTAAAATGACAATGCTTTTTTAAGTGAGTATCTAATGTTTAATGAACTTTGTATGTCTCATAGTTATTATGCATGTGGAATTATTCAAAACAGAACAATATACATATAACGAGAAAATTTTCTGGAAAATTTTCTAGCATTATGACTAACTATGTAAACCTACATACTCATAATACACATACAATTAAAAAAAGTACTTATGTCAAATGGAATCTCATACTCATAATACACATATAATTTTAAAAAAGTATTTATGTCAAATGAAATCTCATTGATATTTAGATAATAATAGATGCAAGTTCATGTTGCCCCATAAATGTTTGATGTTTAAAAGACACAAGAGTAAAATTGTTGAAAATGATGTTAATTTCTCTAACATGTCTAGGGGATTTGGAACATTGACTTAATAATTTTTCTTTTAATTTATGCTAATGAAATTATAATTGAGTATGTTTATCTAGTTGTAGTTTAATGGTTGAGACCTATGAAAATGATGGACATCACATTGTTATGCAAGTGATATAGGTTTAAACTCTTACACACATAAAATTCTAGAGAAAGGAGAAACAAAGAAGGAGACTTTTACTATCATATAAATTATTCCAAAACATCTTGATATAGCCATCTCTTACTATTATAGGAGAAAAAGACATTGAACTATCAATGTGGGATGGAATCCATGAAAATGACTTATTTTTATTGGGTTGTGGTCTAGTTATTGAGACAATGCATTGCTATGAAAATAACACAAGTTTAAACTCTTACAAACATAAAACTTAAAAGAAAAGAGAAACAAAAAATGAGATTTTGTGATCATATAAATTATTCCAAAACATCTTGGTATAAACATCTCTAACTATTATAAAGAAAAAAAACATTAACCCATCAATATGGGATGCAATCCCAACTATGAGATATGTTATTGTAGTAGTAAGGGTTACAACTATTATTAATATCACATAGATAATGATCATAGATTAAAAGTAGACTACAAAATATGCCATTGAAATTATCAACGATATTAGTATTGGAGTGATATAGAATATTATCATATCAACTTGGAAGTGATTTCTTAATATTGTATGTAAATTAGAGTCTATCGTGAATTACCCTAAACTACAAATGGTGCCTAAACTAAAAATGGTGGCGTTTGTCTTTGTGCCCAGTGATATCAAAACTTTGCAAGAACGAATACATGTGAACGCAGATGAGATCAATGTTGTTGAAAATTCTCATTTGAATAGAGGATTAGTTGTTTACCTGAGATATTCCACTATGCAATTCTTTTGGGCAGAGGGGTCTCAACTCCCCTACATCAATGTGAGAGAATGAATTATTTTTATATATTATTACAGAAATAATAGATTATTTCTTTACTTCTTTACCCATAGGTAATCTAATGGGCTCAATTTATTGGGAATGTGGAGAAATCTCGTTGCATTAAAACTTCCTCTCGATGACAACTTTGGATTGCTTTATGGATTTGTTTTTCGTTCCACGTTGATAAGAGCATGAGAGGATTATATTTTAGAGGGCAATAATTTAATTGTCATATGACTGGAAAAGATTGCTTTAACATACTAAATTGCGCATGGCTCTCCTTAGGTAATATATATAATTTTTTGAAAAATACATAGGGAAATGAGAGGAAGTGGTTTTCTTGTTATTGTGTAATGTTTTTATATTGAATATCATATTATATTTATATGGTTTTGATTTTTAAAGAATATGTTTTATATTTTTCATTACATTATTGTTCAGGAGAGAAGAAGATGTTTAACTTTTTGAATTCGGTTTTATTTCATCATAAAAAAATAAGCGAATACATTTTTTTATAACTTGCCTCTTTATTAAATATAATTTTTTTGTCTATTTGCTATTTGTTATTCTACGTGCCTTTGATTATGAAGTTACATAGACATCACTAATCCCCTCCTTAGTTAAGCTTTTCAGTTGTATGTATCTATGGTACATTGAGCATAACACTTGAGGAGACCACTCTCACATACCTAGAAATTAGGTAGTATGACTAAGGGTACAATCTATCCTCCTTAATCAATGAGCTGAATGAATCCTGGAAGAGTCGAAATGATTGTCTTTATTTCTTTGGTTGATTTTGTGCTCAAGAGTCCTTGTGAATTTCCATGTTTGAACCCTATTTTATAGGCCTTATTGGAAGACTGCTTATCATTGTCTTGGAGAAGTTTGTAGTTTTTTATTAAAATAGTCTAAGGCAAGAGAATGTGGAGTTGTGGTCATCCAAAGGTATGAAAGGAGCTTGTGCTTAGTGCGTTGCACAAAGATAAGGTGTGGAAAGACTAAGGCAAATAAGTTTATGTAGAGGGTTGTGTGCAAAGCTATGGACTACATGAATTTGCAAAGCATATGGAGGAAATGTCATGTTGTGTT
Organism: Picea engelmannii; assembly: GCA_009831015.1. Lineage (NCBI taxonomy): Eukaryota > Viridiplantae > Streptophyta > Pinopsida > Pinales > Pinaceae > Picea > Picea engelmannii. Next base: position 497,474 of record ML792986.1, on the reverse strand, counting down.
AGGAGGGGTTTGGAGTGTCAACATAGCGGGAGGCAGACAAAGTGGGACAAGGACTTCAGATTGAGGGTTATCACATGGTAGTCCAAGAAAAACAAAAAGTGGCCAAATTCAACAAAATATGAATCAATGGGTCTACACTCCAAGGATTCTAACTTTTTATTGGGAAAAATGGTGCAGAGTTTGTTGGCCTTCCACATATTGTTGAGCAACAAGCATAAAAGGGATGACATAGATGGAATATGGGTTTAGTTGCTTGGAGAAGAATGAGGTTGCACTAAAGGTTTGCACAGTAATAAAGGAGATAATTGATTAACCATAGCTCGGGTTGGCACCAAAATTGCATGGTGCACAAAGATTGGAGAGATCAACTTAGGCAATGGTTGATTAACTGGTTCTTGGTTGTAGAGGTTCTATTGTAGTGGCTACATGTATAATTATAAAGTACATTCGTGTGCTTGATATTCAAAGATCCTTTTAGACTATAAAAGCACAATTGTAATAAAACTAGATCAAGATAGCCATCTTGAAGCTGGCTATTTTCCCAATACAGGTTTCTCTAGGATATTTCTTATGTTTTTATGTCTCTGTTATTGTACTGTTATTTCTATTAGCATAGATTTGTTAAATAGAACATAATCATTGTTATATTGCATTGTTGCTTATTAACACTTTGTGTCTATAATGTCTTTTAGTATTTTGTATATTAAGATCTATGTTGGTGAATCATTTGACCATAACCCTTCAATTACAAATCATATCATAGTTTCTAATCTTAGGGGTGAGTTACCCATGGATGCTAACTAGATTGAGAAAGTTGTAAGGAGTATTTTTAAACCTTGAAATTGGTACTATATGAGGCAGAAAACCAAATCAAGACCACACCATGGATGATGAAACATAGACCAATGAGAACCAACATTCACGACCTCGTTGGATAATTATATGGCTCAAATGGTTGCACATGTGTCTATATGGCGAGGGAGTGACTCAGATGAACAATGTTGTCACTAACTTGGTTGCCACTTTGGTATAAGACAACAAGAAGAAGAAAAATAAGCTTAAAAAATTAATCTCTTATTAAGACAAAGAAGGTAGAGATGAGAAAGTACATAAGTTGGAGAAACTATAGAAGGAGACAAGGGAATGCAACAAGACTCAAGCATTAGTTAAAGTAGACGAAAATATTGGAATTAATTGAAATTGAACGAACGGTGGAAACTACTACTTGGAAGGTGATCACACATTCTATTATATAGGGTTCTTTGTGAGGTTTCTCTCAGATTCCTATACCCAAAGCATCCATAACCACACTCATATCCATCCTCCCAATTTTCACCCCTAAACCATTGGTATGGTGAAGAGGGTAAACTTATACATAAGCATCTTCGCTTTTTCCTCACCTGAAATCCTTCTTCCACTCCCTGCTAGGAGAGACTCTAAGCATCCCCTTTGTCATAATAAACAAATTTTTTTTTCCAGGAGGACACACAATCTCCCATAGGCGCTGACATGTTCAATCTTCAAGGACTAAAGAAGGTCTCATCCGAGACACCATGAGAATCACAGAGACCATAAGGTTCATGAAACTTATAAAGGAACATGATAGGCATGAAACATCAATTCAAAACCATGGATTCACTTCACATTCATTCATGGAATTCATATAATCGTTGCACATAATACTAAGTAATAGACACACATTCAGACTAGAATATAGAAGATACAAAGACAAATATGCTTCATTCATTAATCTTAACATCATTCAAATACATTTGACTACATAGAGCACAAAGCCTGCACAAAGCGCATTTAGAATGAAACAAAGACCAACAAAGTGCTTAGATCTCAATCTACTTTCTATCTCATCTTTACATAAGAACTTAGAACATAACAATGAATTCTTTTTAACCAAAAACCCAATAATAAACAACAACCCTTACACATTCTCATGCATCCCTTTTACCTCTATTGGAGGATGGAAATCATAACAAACTTGCTAGCTCACCCACAACCTTGACCATGATCAATGGAGTTGTTATAAAAATGGTTGCATGCATTATAGAAGATTTCATAGGATCTCATATGCATGCAATATCTTCAAGTCTTTGCACGTATTTCAAAATGGGTTGGTGTGCATAGCAGATTGTTGGTTGGTGTAGGCGCTACATCTTGGCGTTGCATGGTGTAAAACTCTTGGGAACACACACAGTGCTGACTTAGGGCACACACACAGTTCCTGTCTATGTACAATTGGTCAATCTTGGATGGTGTAGTAGCCATGTGTAGGGCTTGGAATGCATTAACAATCCATGAAGTCTAACTGTGAAGACAACCTTCAGTCATCGGGGATCTCGACCTCTCTCTCGTTGATCTCAGTCTGGACCTTGTGGGAATAGTTTACCTTCAACATGTAGTGCATAACCAATTATTTCGTTTGGGCTAATTTCTTCCTTAGAGACTCGACACTATCACCCCAGTGACCTCTAGGTCACTGGCTAGGGTAAAATTTCTGGTGTGCATGTATTCTTCCTGTCTCTCTTGGGCTTGTTGATGGTGTTGAAGACGAGGACAACTACACATCATATGGTAGGTAGCTAGTAGCATCGAACTACCTGATTCAGAAATGGGGTTAATCCATTGTGTCAGGATCACCGGCTCTCACCCCTTGGGATTTGGGGTGACCTCTGCATAAACTTCAAAGTGAAATTTAGGGAATTGTGTGGTGGATTGGTTGTTGCAGTTAGTGAACCATAGGCTGCCCCCCCTTCCCAAGAGATAGTCCTTGTAGAAATTCTTACTCCAACACCTAGGTACTTTTTTATCTAGTAATTTCCTTCCTGCAATCATATTAGTAGCTCACAAAAAAATAATACACTAATGAAATATTCAACTCAATATCATGCATTAGAAGCATAAACTAGGAAACCAAATCAAGCACACATGAACACCAAAATTTTTGGGTAAATAACCTTGGAAAAACCCCAGAGGGAAAACCAGTGCCGAGAATGATTTTATTATGCTAAAATCAGGGCTTGCGTAATAGGGATAATGGCTCACTGAGAGAAATACAATTGCAAACTAACCTGGCAAGGGCTGACCTACTGTACAATCAATTTTGGCACACTTTTCTAGGCATCCACAACTATCTCTTATGTGACCCGCGGATGTGTATGGAAAACCTGTGTGGAAAGATTTGTACGCTCCAACACTCTCATGTGGCTTCCTTCTATTGAAACCCACCTGCGTATGCCTCTGTTCTCTCTTCTCCTTGACATGTATGATCTCTAGATGAAGGTTCTTCTTCACCTATCCAAGATCTTGAACCACAATCCTTCATGATCCAATACTCTGTGTCGATTCTCTCAACACTTGTCAAGTGTAATAAAAACTCCTTCTTTGCTTCTACACTCTCTAATGACTCCACACTAGCAAAAGTCCTTCTTTTCTATCTCTGTGTGAATGTATTTTCCTTGTTCCTCTTGAAGCACCATCCTTCGTGATCCAAACACTCAAGAATAGGTCCTTCTCTACTCCTGAGTGTGACCTTCATGAATCCACACTAGCAAAGGCCTTCCTTTGCTATCTATGTGAATGTATTGTCCTCGATCCTCTTTAATCACCATCCTTTGTGATCCAAGCACTCGAGTTGAGGTCCTTCTCTACTCCCGAGTGTGACCTTCGTGACTCCACACTAGCAAAGGTCCTCCTTTTCTATTTGTGTGAACATAGTATCCTTGGTTGATCCAGGTGGATATCGGTGGCCACCTACCTATCCCAAGTGGCTCCAAATAATATTATGGCCATTTACTATTTTTAACAGTTTTTTGGTTCCTAAACTTCCGAGGCCATTTTGAGGGCCTAAATGAAGAGTTTTCTGGATTGAGCACCTCAATGATATCTAAAGGATATGATTGAGCCCCCAAAATGAATATCCTCGATGATACCTTTCCAATGAGCCATCGTTTGCCCAAAACAAATATTGTATGCCAAAGTTATGCCCTCGGGAAGTTGATACACCAAACTACCCAAAATGGGGTCCACAAAACTGTTGGCTTTTCATCTTCCGGGGTTAGGGTTTTGGATTTTCTTTATGTTAAAAAGGAATTTAGAGACTCATTGTAATCATATTCTTGCGAATGTGAGTAGCCATCACATCTCTTCTCAGAGATAAGCTTCCACCATTCTAGCGAGTCTTTCACTCTGTATTTCTACAGTTTTGTACATTTTGCTCATTAATAGAAATTGTGTATTATTGTATCTCTGTATTTATGGTTGCATCTCTTATATATTTATATTATGTTATTGGATATCTGAGATATCTTTGTACATTTCTTTATTATATCTCCGCTGTCATTTCTTGCCAAAAATAATCCGGATCAGTGGTATTAGAGTAGATTGCTCTTGATTGTTTTTTTAGTGCATGTCCCTGACGAGGTCCGAGTATAGAAAGTTGGGTCTCGAGCTTGTCTCTCCTGAGGAAAATTTCTCTCGCACGCCCAATAAACCCTCCATGGCAGAAGAAAATAAAAATGATAGAGCAGACGATTCTATTAATATGTTGCTTGAGCAAGCTCTCACACGATAGAGGGAGGAAATGATCGATAATTTTTCCCACATCCTTCAACGCCTGCCAATGAAAAAAAACACATCTTCATCAAGTGGCCACTTTGGAGGCACCTCACCTTTCAAGGTACAAGTCAATTTTGATATTCCCATATTTGAAGGATAGATAGATGTGGATTCCCTAGAAAAATGGTTAAATCTGCTAGAAGGTTATTTCTTTGTTCATAATTTCTCTGACAGGGAAAATATCACCTTCGCACTCCTTAAGGCTCTCCCCCATGTCAAAAATTGGTGGGAAACTTATTGGGATAAAATTTTCATAGAGGAGTTTGGAATATATGGGGTCGAGATCACTTGGGATTTTTGTGTGGATGCGGCCAAGGAACAATGTTACCCTATTGGAAAATATGATGACCAATACATGAGATCGACCACGTTGTAGCAAGAGAGGGGCCAAGCAGTGCCAGAGTTCACCAATACCTTCCATACCTTGCTGATCCAAAAAGGATCCAGAGAAGGCTAAGAATAACTCATAACTCACAGAGGCAACTCAAAACGCTTAGAATGGCTCCAACAGATAGAGAAAGGGAAAAAAATCAAAGTTCCCAAAACTCGGTGAAAATGAAATTATCGTGAAGAGCATATCACAATATTTCAAACAACGCAAACGAATCGTCAAATAGAGTTACGGTTTGAAAGATATTTGCGGTCAAAGTTGCGGTCAAACAGGGCCAATCAACAGGGGGGCACATCATCATCCGTATTGCTAATGCTAGCATGACATCAACAGCTAGCATGGTAGGGTGACGTTAGTATGACACGTGGCAACTACCATGTGTCACCTGCCAATGGGCTTTTCAGGGGTCCATGTGGACCAGTAGAAAAGTGCCACGTGACACCACCCAAGAATCGCCACGTGTCAGGTACGGATTGACGGGGAGGTTGACGTCAACAGACAGGTGGACTAATCAATGAGCACCACATGGACCAATCAGTGGGTGACACATGGCATCCCCAAAACATCCAATATCAACCCGTGAACGAATTTCAAATTTAAAAAAATGGCGGGTCGACTAAATATGGCGGACCACGCTAATTTTAGAAGCAGTTGGAAGGAATTCTAGACTCTGCTAAAGTTTTCAGGAATCGTATATTGCAATGTATATCTATATATATATATATATATATATATATATATATATATATATATATATATNCAGTGGGATTCGACCCCAGAACCTCCATCGATGCCCAAGCCTTAACAAATCCGCCCATAACCAATGCGCCACGGGTACCTCTTGGTACATCCGCCCACAATTATTACTTAAAAGGTGCAATCCGCCCAGAGCCAGGGGAGAGGCATGGATCGTAGCAACATGTGGGCATGGATTCCGAGGCAAAGGACAATCATCATTGCAGGTTGCAGAAGGCACGAAAATCGAGATGAAATCCTTCTTGGGCCTAGGAGTGCCAGAGTCGGATCAAAGCGTGGAGAAAGTCATTTTTGGGTAATTCGACACCACAAATTCAGTGGTGATGTCTTTTTTCTGATATGAGCATTATTTCCGCAACTTGATTTCAGAATGAGGTATATTTATGTATTTGCCAAATTATTTTGCTGAGTTAATGGAAGAGCCTACCCATTGGAGAGTAGGACCTGAAGACGTAGTCCACCAGGGACGAACTCCATTATCAAGTTTTTGTGTTCAGATCTAATGCTTATGTCTCTTCATTTTTAAGTTTTCCCTTCTTTAATGGTGCACTTTAATTTATGCTCATTTAATACAATTCTTTATAAGTCACAATGAAAAGATCCCAGATCATGTTGATATCAGAGCAATCATCTTTGACTTGAATTGTTGAGTGTGAATGCTTACTAGGGCCAAGCATAAACAGGGTGAATGAACTCTTAAGACTTTCAATCCCGAAGTTGGTCGTGTATCCAGAAGGAAGAAAATGGCAGAAGAGGATAAGCATGATGAACAGGAGAAAAAATTTCACATGATCTTTTATCGCATGTCAGAAATGGTCGAACGAATGTATGGAGATTACGAGAAGAGGATGAAGAATAAAGGGAAGAAAAAGGAAGTACATGCAGATGATGATGCTTCGGTAAACCAAGGGGATGGAGGAGATCCTCCTGAGCCTTCGTGTTCACCTTCGAGTTCTAGTTCTTCTTCCTCTGAGCATTCTCATCATTCTCATCATTCTAGCCATAAAGCCTCTTTTAAGAAACCATTATTAAAGCTTGATGTAAAATTTTCTTTACCTATGTTTAATGGAGATGCTAATCCTGAAAAGCTAGATAATTGGATCTGACAGGTTGAAGTATATTGCCATGTCCAACATATTGATGAAGAGGAAGTTAAAGTGAAACTGGCTTCTCTTCGGTTGGAAGGCACTGCTCTCGTATGGTGGGAGAGCAAGCTTCAAGACATAAGTAAGTGTGGTAAGCTTCTTTCCTCATGGTCGGAATTTAAATCAGTGATAAGGAAGAAATTTTATCCATTAGGGTATTTACATAAAGCAATGATGGAATGGAAAAATTTAGGGCAAAGTAAAGGAGACACTGTACAATGTTTCACATAAGAATTTAGGAAGAAAGCTCTTGAATTGGATATTCCTTTGGATTCTTATGAAAATTTAATGAAGTATATTGGTGCACTTCACAATTATATTCGTCATACTTTTCTCTTGTTTAACCCCACTAGTCTTGACGAAGTTTGTGTGCAAACCACTCACCTTGAGAACAGGGGGAAACATGTTCAAGAAGATCCCACAAAGAAGCCTTCCAATTTCCCACAAAAGACTTTTAAGAAGTTTAAAAGGAAGGACAAGAAGACTGCTACAGTGACGAGAGAAGGAGGAAAACCATCTTGCACTCATTGCAAGAAGAGCGGTCACGATGAAGAACACTGTTGGAAACTGCATCCAGAAAAGAAACCGAAACTACTTGGTGGAAAGGGGAGGACAAAGACCATTGCTATGGTACAACAGGATCTTGGTTCCGATTCAGGTGACGAAGAAAGGATCGTAGCAGTTGGGATGCAAGGTAAAGATTCTTATTTTGCATGTTCAAGTCCTTTAAATGAATCACATGATCATGATAAAAGGAGAAGTGCACTATTCCACATAAGAGTTGTATCGAAACATACGAAGATAGACACATTATTTAATCCAGGTTCCCAAGTCAATTTAATATCAGAGACACTTGTTAAGAAATTGGAATTAACCACAAGACCTCACCATAAACCTTACCCTCTCAGTTGGGTATCTGATAAAGAAAAGTTAAATGTCACTAAGCAATGTAGGTTGAGGTTTGCTATTGCTTCTAAGACGATAGATGAAGTGGATTTAGATGTGGTTCCTTTGGATGTCTGTGGTATTGTATTAGGGAGTCCCTATCTATATGATAGAAAGGCTATCTTCTTTCAAAAGAAAAACAAATACCATCTTACAAAATATGGAGTGGAATACATCCTTAAAGCTCACAACATAAAGGACAAATCAACACTTGTTAGTTTAGGCCAAGTAAAAAGAGTTATAAACACTAACAAGAATCTTGTACTCACGATTGTAAAAGGGGAATGCCAAAATAAGTATGATGTTGTTAATGCTCTTGATCCTTTACATAAGAATGAATTTCTTGAGATGATACATGCCTTTCAGTGGGAAGGAAACCAACAATAGACCTTCGACACTTTAAAGATTGGCATTGTGCCAATGATCGCCTTACCTGACCTTCAACAACCATGCAAGTTTGAGACTAGTGCCAATACCAATGCCATAAGGAAAAACATGCTTTTTAGATCTCCTACTGTTACATCTATTATTTTGAAGAATGTTCCCTTAGCTCATATCAATAATGATGGATGGTATACTATTGATGAAATCTTCAAAGATGTATGTGCGATCTTCCAAGGTTTGTAGGTGAAGGAGTTTTGTTTGTAGGACAACTTACTCCACCATTTGAGTAAACCTCACTTTCCTTCCTACATGGAAGTGCATGTAACTGAAGAAGCTTTTGTTTCATTTGTACTTGGGAATTTGGGAATTGTAATGTATTTACAGGGATGGCATTTTCCTCGAAGGAAAATATTTGTAACCATTATTGTAAAGGAATGTGTGTTGTACTTTTGTGAGACCACTATTGAAAGGCCAGGGTTGTACACACCACTTCCTATTTCCTCTTATCCTTGGGAAAGTTTTTTAGTGGATTTTGTAAGGGGATTACCCTTGTCTAGTATGAGTAATGTCTACTTAGGTGCAATAGTGTATAGGTTGTGTGACAAGCAAATTGCTCTTTTGTTATCCTAGTATGTAAGGGTCTGTTTTGGGTTGTCCACATTCATTATCTTCGGTCGAGAGTCTCGATTGTTAGGAGAATATTGGAAAAATTTGCGGCATCTCATGGACACCATGGTGGGGAGGATCATTGCTTTCCATCCATAGGCCGACAGAAAGATAGAGGTGGTAAACAATACGATGGTCTAGTTGCTTCAAGGATATTGCAACCAACATCCTAAGTCATGGGATGATTAGTTACTGTATGTCCAACCTATGTATGATCAAGTTATGTCTTGTTTCACTCAGTATTTGCTAGTTGAGACTTGTCTTGGGTATTTACCTAAGATCCCCTTAGACCTGCTGTATGGGAAAAATGTTAGGGAGAGAGATGCATCCCATAAGTTCATTCAGAGGGTTCAATAGGTCAGCCAAGCAGTCAAAGAGCAGATGAAGGAAGATGTCATTCTAGATCGAAGACTGAGGACTTCACGTAGGAATGAAATTACTTATCTTTGAGTACACCTAAAAGGTACACAGTCTATCAAGGAATGGCAGATCGAGAAGGAAAGAGTGAGGGAGAAATCCCCTCACTTACCTGTTGATTGATGAAAGCTTTTGGTGGTCCAAAAATATCTCAGTGGGAAGGCGTGATCCAAAAAGGATCTAGAGAAGGATAAGAATAACTCATAACTCACAGAGGAAACTCATAATGTCTCTAGTAGAAAGAGAAAGGGAAAAAATTCAAAGTTCCCAAAACTTAGTGAAAATGACATGATCGTGAAGAGCGCGTCACAAGATTTCTAATGACACAAATGGCGCATCAAACGAAGTTACGGTTTGAAAGATATTTGCGGTCAAAGTTGTGGTCAAACATGGCCAGTCAAAAAGGGGCCACATCATCATCCGTACAGCTGACGTCAACATGACACGTGGAAGCACCGAAAGCTTCAACATGTCACTCGCCAATGGTCTTTTCACGGGTCCATGTGGACCAGTAGAAAAGTGTCACGTGGCACCCCTAGGCAACACCCAGGAAGCGCCACGTGTCAGGTATGGATTGATGGGGCGGTTGACGTTAGAAGAAAGGTGGACTAATCAATGGGCGCCATGCGGCCCAATCAACGGGAGACACGTGGCATCCCCGAAACATTAAATATCAACCCATGAATGAATTTTGAATTTAAAAAAATGGCGGGTCCACCAAATCTGGCGGACCACGCCAATTTTAACAGCAGTTGGAAGGACTTTTAGACTCTACTAAAGTTAGTGGGAATCATATATATATATATATATATATATATATATATATATATATAAACAACCAACACACCAAAATGGAGTCCGGTGGGATTCGACCTCGAAACCTCCGCCAATGCCCAAGCCTTAACAAATCCGCCCATAACCAATGTGCCACGGGTACCTCTTGGTACATCCGCCCATAATTATTACTTAAAAGGTGAAATTCACCCAGAGCTAGAGGAGAGGTGCGGGTACAGACCCGTGGGCATGGATTCTGAGGCAAAGGACAATCATCATTGCAGGTTGCAAAGGGCACAAAAATCGAGACAAAATTCATCTTGGGCCTGGGAGTGCTAGAGTCAGATCGAAGCATGGAGACATTCATTTTTGGGTAATTCAACGCCACGAATTCAGTGGTGATGTCTGTTTTATGATCTGAGCATTATTTTTGCAGCTTGATTTCAGAATGAGGTATATTTATGTATTTGCCAAATTCTTTTGCTGAGTTAATGGAAGAGCCTACCCATTTGAGAGTAGGACCTAGAGACGTAGTCCACCAGGGATGAAATCCGTTATCAAGTTTTTGTGTTCAGATTTGATGCTTATGTCTCTTCATTTTTAAGTTTTCCCTTCTTTAATGGTGCACTTTAATTTATGCTCATTTAATACAATTCTTTAGAAGTCACGATGAAAAGATCCTAGATCACTTGCGCACCAAGTTGGGTATCAAAGACTCCGAGCGAAATCTGGTTCTGAAATACCGTGGGGCTCTACACAGATACATCCAAAATGAAATGGATTTTCTGTACATCTCATCACTAGGTGTTGTTTATCGATATGCTATTAAAATTGAGTAGAAATTTAAGCATCAGAACAGGCGGGCGTTCGGTTCTGCAAATCTGCAACAACCAAAGTATAGTAAAGATGGCCCTAACAAAAAAACTTTAGAAAACTAATCCAAGCCACAAGAAAAGAAGGGTAATGGAAAGACGGATAAGGACACTAGAAAACAATGCGATTTACACAAAATCCCTTGGCACAACACCGATGAATGTTGCGCAAAATAGTCATCGGTGGCCGAGATCAAAGACAAGGAGCCAAACCCTAATTCATAAAATACTGGTAGAAGACAGATCATCGATGCAAACCCCAATGCTATTGTTGCGACCACAACAATTCAACTAGAAGAACGATAAGATCCTGAAGAGGGGGAACACATTTTTCATTCACAGATGTGGGTGAAGGGGACCTGCTGCATTTTATTGTTGATAGCGAAACCCAGAAGAACCTCATCTTAGTAGAGGTCATCAAACAGTTGGGATTGTCGACAACACCACGCTCGCTTCCATACAACACCGAGTGGCTTCTCCAAGGATGAGATCTTCGTGTCAACCAATAATACCAATTGTCATATGACATCCAACTCTTCAAGGATGAGGTATTATGTGATGTTGCCTAGCTGGATGTCTGTGATTTTCTCTTGGGCCAACCATATATGTGGAAGCGCGATGTTATTTATGAGTCTCGACCCCATAGTGTCATTTTTAAACTAGAGGGTGATATCTACAGGACACAAGAGGTAGTTTCGACTACTTTCCCACTTAAACAATGTCGCAAGGTAGTATCTCATACTACAAAATTCAACTTCTTCACAATCTGTTCAAAAGGTGAACATAAGGACACTACAACCACTGCAACCGCGGTCCGAGCACCTTCTATCCAACAAAATCAGGTCAACAAGATTGCATCAAAGCATAAATATTCCTTCTGCACACATGAATCTCATATAGCTATACTGGTTAAAAAGGTTCGACCTTTCCAACCACAGGTTCATGACAACTTTCAACAAGTTAAGCAACACAACTTCTCCAACAAGGAAAACATCTCATTAAGATGCAGATTCAATAAACGCTTTTCCCTCTCCTTGGGCACTCAACGCAATGGAGACCATTTCTTCCTAAGGAGGGATGATTGATCCAGGTGTATATCGGTGGCCACACACCTATCCCAACTGGCTCCAAATAGTCTTTTGGCAATTTACTATTTTTAACAGTTTTTTTGGTTCCTAAAATTTCAAGGCCATTTTGAGAGATTGAATGAAGGTTTTCCAGGATCGAGCACCTCAATGATATTGTAAGGCTCTGGTTGAGCCCCCAAAATTAATATCTTCGATGATACCTTTCCAATGATCTATCGTGTGCCCAAAACGAAGATCGTATGCCAAAGTTATGCCCCCAGGAATTTGATACACCAAACTACCCAAAACGAGGTCCACAAAATTATTGGCTTTTCATCTTCTGAGGTTAGGGTTTTGGATTTTATTTATGTTAAAAAGGCCTTTATAGCCTCATTTTAATCATATTCTTGAAAATGTGAGTAGTCGTCACATCTCTTCTCAGAGATAAGTTGCCACCATTCTAGCGAGTCTTTCACTCTGTATTTCTATAGTTTTGTACATTTCACTCATTAATAGAAATTGTGTATTACTGTATCTATGTGTTTATGGTTGCATCTCTTATATATTTTTGTTATATTATTGGATATCTAAGATATCTCTGTACATTTCTTTATTATATCGCCACTCTCATTTCGTGCCAAAAATAATCCAGATCATTGGTCCTCTTGAATCACCGTCCTTCGTGATCCAAGCACTCGAGTAGAGGTCCTTCTCTACTCATGAGTGTGACCTTCATGAATCCAGACTAGCAAAGGTCCTCCTTTTCTATCAGTGTGAATGTGTCTTCCTCCTTCTCCTAGTCTTTCTTTTATAATCATGAGTTACAATCTATTTCTAATCTCAAAAGTGATCTACGGTCGAGATTACTTCTCACACTCACTTTTAGATTTAGATTACATGTTGCATGCTAAGTACTTTTGGCATGTTTCATAAATAACTCAACTAATTAATTACATGCTTAAATAAAATCAATTTACTTTAATAATTCCTTTAATTAAAGTAAATTCAAGAGTAGAAGGCTTTGGACGATTTCCACACGTCTAGACACATAGACCTGTGCAGAAATACCTATCTGATGCTACCACTAACATCAATACTCCCTCTTAGTGAGGAAGGTATTTACCGAAGAACCACTTGGAACTGGTTCTGCCTCCGACTCTGGCACAATGTCACTCACATCATCCTGCATACTGGCATTCTTCCAAACCTGCTGATTAGATACTGGAAGTCTTGGAATCGATGACGCTACATATCAATGCCATGAAGTTTGAAAAAATCATCAAAGGTATGCTCTCCCTCAATGTGCTCCTAGAAGCTTCCTACTCCTGAGCATCCATCAATGTCATCTCGTACCAACTTGGTTTCTTGACAAAACTGGAAGGGGCTAACTCCCTCTTCCCCTTTGAACGTTCACTCCCCACACTGGAATTCTATGAACTCTGCTCATCCTTTGGTTGGTCACCCTTCGAAGCCTCCTGCTCCTCATCCTATGTCACTGACATTGATCCACGATCCAATATCCCATTGGGTCCTCTTACAGGATGGCCCTGCAACCTATATAACTTTCCCTCTTTGACACCAATGCTCAATGTTGTGTCAGGGATATCTCCCTTTGAACATATGAGTACTTTCCCTCTCTGAAAAGTAACTGTAAAACCCATGTCCTCCAAAACTGAAACTGAGAGAAATTTATTCTTTAGTTTTGGTACATACAACACATCTGCCACCTCCAGAAAACTTCCTAACTCAAGATGGAACCTGACTGTCACAACTCCTTCTACACCACACTTGGCAAGAGTGCCAATCTATGCATACAAATTTGAATCTATCTCTGACCAACTGGTGAAAAACTCATGTGTCCTCGTCATGTGACAAGAAGCACGATTGTCCAAGTATCACACACTTCTTGAGTAGGTGCTAGTAGAGAGGCATGTGAACACTGAGAATTTCTTCTCAAACTTTGCTCCAAACTCATCTAATTGCATCTCTATTGATGTTGTTGTCTGCATCTTCTCTGGACATTGTGATGCATAGTGCCCAAATTTGTGGCATGTGAAGCACTTGATTTTACTCAAGTCCTTATTTCCCGACTGTGAGGTTGAATCCTCACTATTACCCTGCTTGCTGGAACCCTTTCCTTTTCCCTTCCTTGTCTTACTAACAAGGGCCAAGTCCCCCTCTTCATATTCTTGCTTTCCGCTCTTAGACTCCTCCTGCGTATCTTCTTAGATGCAATCATCCCAAAGTCTCTGCCAATATGGGATATTATCTCGAGCAGAAAATCCTGTGACAAATGGTTCCCATGAATTGGGAGTTCCATCCAATGCCACATTAACGAGCTCCACATCCTCTTTTTTCTCCCTCATGGCTGCAAGTTCACCACGCACCTGTCTGATCCTCATGAGATAGCTGGTAACATTATCTGATCTAGACATCTGAACCAATCCAAGTTTATTCCTTAAGATCATCTTCCTATTCATTTTCTTGCTTTGGAATAAACTTACCAAGGCATCAAACATCTCTTTGGTCGTCTTCTTCTCATTTAGGTGAGGGATTAGATGATCCTTCACAAAATCTAGGAGGACTCTTGCTTCTTTGATCTCCTTCTTGTTGTGAGCATATAAAGTTGTCAGATTTGTCGGTAGAGTAATCATTTTATCCATTAACTCCCAAATGTCATACTCCTTCAACACCAAAGTAACTCTTTCTTTCCAAGATAGGAAGTTGGATGCTCCATCCAATCTGTATTCAACTCTCAATGCTGTTGCTGCCATCCCTAAGACCTGATAAACTGCCCTGGAAATAACCTGTTGTTGGAAAATTATTAGTGTACTGATCTAGCTTCCCTTCAGAGCATGAGCTTTGATACCATGTAGAAAGTATTACTCCAGTACCTAGGTACTTTTTTATCTAGTGATTTCCTTATTGCAATCAGATTAGTAGCTCACAAAGCAATAATACACTATTGAAATATTCAAGTCAATATCATGCAGCGGAAGAATAAACTAGGAAACCAAATCAAGAACACATGAACACCAAATGTTTTGGGTAAATACCCCTGGAAAATCCTCGTAGGGAAAACCAATCCTGAGAATGATTTTATTATGCTAAAATCCGGGCTCCCGTAATAGGGATAATGGCCCACTGAGAGAAATAGAACTGCAAACTAACCTGGCAAGGGCTGACATATTGTACAATTAATTCTAGCACACTTTTCTAGGAATTCATGACTGTCTCTTCTGTGACCCACAGATATCCATGACCTACCCCACTATGACCCACATATGTCCTCCCCTGTCTTAGCTGTGACCTACAGATGTGTACAGGAAAACCTGTACACAAAGCTCCTTATGCTCCAAGAATCTCTTGTGTCTTCCTTCTATTGAAACCCACATGCGTATGCCTCTGTTCTCTCTTCTCCATGACCTGCATGATCTCTAGATAAATTTCCTTCTTCACCTATCCAAGATCTCGAACCACAGTCCTTTGTGATCCAATACTTTGTGTCGACTCCCTCAACACCTATCAAGTGTAAGCAAAAGTCCTTCTTTTCTATCTCTATGTGAATGTATTGTCCTTGGTCATCTTGAATCACCATCCTTCACGATATAAGCACTCGAGCAGAGGTCCTTCTCTACTCCTAAGTGTGACCTTCATGATTCCACACTAGCAAAGGTCCTCCTTTTCTATCTGTGTGAATGTGTCTTCCTCCTTCTCCTACCCCTGCTTTTATAATCACAAGTTACAATCTATTTCTAATCTCAAAAATGATATATGGTTGAGATTACTTCTCACACTCACTTTTAGATTTAGATTACATGCTGCATGGTAAGTACTTTTAGCATGTTTCATAAATAACTCAACTAATTAATTACATAATTAAATAAAATCAATTTACTTTAATAATTCCTTTAATTGAAGTAAATTCAAGAGTAGAAGGCTTTGGACGATTTCCACATGTCTAGACACATAGACCTGTGCAGAAATAATTTTTCGATGCTACCACTAACATCAACAATCCTTAATGTGTAGCTCTCTTGGGAGTTCCACTGTTGGTCTTTATTCTTCTTTTGTTTCCTGGGATTGAGTGTGTGCCTCTCGCTTTTTGTAAGTATCCATCACTATGGGGAATCCTTAGTAGAGTTGAATCTACGATGATACTCACCCCTTTGGTTGAATCCTTTCCCTACCTTTGATCTCCACACTGCTCTCAAAACTCTATGTATGAAGTGGTTCAATTCTTAGAAAATTAATTGGTAGGTGTCCATGGGGGTCATTTTTGTTGCATGGCCACTTGTTCTGTCAGACCTTCGATTTTCATCCTACCGATATTACGACGTACTGGGTGTACTTGTTGTGATGATCATTCCTAGTCCTCATGTTTTCCTGATTTGTTGTGGCCCTAATTGTACCATACCATTGTACTGTCAATGTTCCCTTTGGGATGTGTTTCCATAACTATTTTCATCCCTCATGCCTCTGTGACTTGTCCAAGTCCGATTGCTCGACCCTTCGCTACTTCAAAATCATGTGTTCATTTTTTCACTTGTGAGAGCCAATTGTCTTGTTTTGTAGTCTGTATGTGAGTAATTACCTCACACTAATCATTGAATCTTCCAAATCTTTGGAGGTACTAACCCATGCAATCTTCTAGATTGCCTAATCCTATCTTATCCTACTACTCATTACATAATTATACTTTCCTTAACTCCTACCTAACTAACTTATACCCTACTCTACAACTAAAAAAACATCCATTCATGATGCATCTGAGACATGCGGGCCATAATATGCCTTCAACCTACTTCTGTTGATCAATCCTTTGAGGGGATGAACCTGCAATGTTTCCAACTTTTATACTCTTGCTTCATTGATGTACACCAGGCTAAAGGTCCCTAACCAGTGCATGTGCAACTTGCCAAGGTGCTTTAGGAACTTGTTGTCATACAATAACACTAAAGAGTCGGGTTGTAGATTCTTGCACCGAATGTTGCAGTAATGCCAATCCTTATGTCTCTGCTTCTCGATCATTTAGCTATGACCCACAATCAATCGATTCTTTTCTAGTTCCAATAGTTGAAGGGATTGGTTGTTCAACATTTGTGTCGCGACAACAATTTGTATATTGGGTACCACAAAATCTAAGGGCATCACAACCTCCTTACTATAAACCAACTTTAAAGGTGTATGCTTAGTTAATTGTTTGTGGTATTTCTATATTCCCATAGTACTACTAGAATGTGTTGATCCTAGTCATTGCATTGTACGTTACATACCTTAGTCATCACATGCTATAATATTTTGTTAAATGATTCGATTGTTCCATTGGCCTATGGGTGATATGATGTACTCTTTTGGTGATGGATCATGAACTCTTGGGTTAGCACGTGGATGGTTTCATTCAAAAAATGCACGCCCAGATCACTCATCGACACTTTTGTATAGCCAAACCTTGTGACCACATTTTCAAAGATGAAGCACATAGGCGTTTCCATAGTAAAATATTTCATTGGAGCTTCTTCAAACCAATGGGTCAAGTATTCTATCATGGTAATAATGTAGCACACACCAATTATATGTATCAAGGAATTGATTGGACCAATGAAGTCAATCACCCATTTTTAAAATGACTCTAGCACAGTGATTGAGACAAGTGGCAGTTCATCCCTTCTTGAAAGGCATCCCAATTCGTTGGTGAACGTTACATCGCTTACAATAATCCTTATATTCTTCAAACATCGATGGCCACCATAAGCCTGCATGCAACACTTTATTCATATTTTCCTTTCTTGCATTGTGTCCACTTGCAATACCTTCATCTCCCTTGTACAAGATGACATCTTGGTCATGTACTAATATGCACTTGTGTAGGATCCCATGTTCCAATCTTGTACAAGTACCCTACAATCAACTGGTAATTGATTCTCTAGGTCACCAGTTGTATACATTGTTCCTGAGTGCATTCTTCCGACGCATGACACATTGTTAAGAATGTTGCAATCTATGCTAGTTGTTTCGACACAACTTTGACCCTAAAGAGTTGTGTGATGGGGAGCTCATCATATAAACCTTTTTTCATTTCCCCTAACTCAATCCTAGAGAGATGGTCTAACCCAACATTAGGCTTATTGGATTTGACTACTACCTCAAACTCATATTCTTGAAAGAGTAATAGCCATCGACATATTCTCCCCCCAAACACTAGCTTATTGACCAAGTACTCCAACACTGAATGGTCAGTGAAAAACTTAAAGGGAGTGCCTAGTAAGTAATGTCGAAATTTTTTCAAGGCATAAACCATTGCCAACCCTTCACCTTCCATGGTTGTATAGTTATTCTTAGAATATGATAGCTTTCTGAAGGTAAAGTAGACTAGATGATCAATGTTATCTTCACCAGGCTGTGCAAGCACTGTGCCTAGTGCAATTGGTGACACATCTACGTGGACATGGAATATCTTGGTCTAATCGAGAAATATAAGGATCGACGTTGAGAATAATTTTTCCTTCAACGTGTCTAATGCCTCCTAGCATTCACATGTACAGGAATATTTGGTATCTTTGCGCAGTAGTTTTTCTAGTGGCACTATAATCTTTGTGTAAATTTGGATGAATTGTCTGTAGTATCCTATGTGCCCCAACATCATGCGTAGCTATCGCATAGAGGTTGTGGCCAACATGTCCACAATTGTTGCAATTTTCGACTGATCTACGAACAAGCCTTCCTTGTAGAAGAGATATCCCAACAAAGTTCCACATGGTGTACCGAAGATGCACTTTTTCAAGTTCAAAGAGATTTGTAATTCCTGCACCTATCTAACATCAAGCATAGTACATGCATGTGCTCTTTAAGTAATCTGAACATTGTCCAATCATCCAACTATACCTCCAAGAATTTGTGCATAAACTCTTTGAATGATGCGACCACAATCCGTGAGAACACCATAGGTGCATTTTTTAGACCATAGGGCATCACAATATACACAAAGGAGCCATATTCCATTATGAAGTTCATCTCAGCTATGTCCTCCTATGAAATGCATATCTGGTGGTACCCTGAAAATCCATCCATGAATGAATAAGCTTTGTGGCTACCTGATCCAAAAAGGATCCAGAGAAGGCCAAGAATAACTCAGAACTCACAGAGGCAGCTCAGAACGCTTAGAATGGCTCCAGCAGACATAGAAAGTGAAAAAATTAAAATTTCCCAAAACTCAATGAAAACAACATTATTGTGAAGAGTGTGTCACAATATTTCTAACGACGCAAACGGCTCGTTAAACAGAGTTATGGTTTGAAAGATATTTGCAGTCAAAGTTGTGGTCAAACAGGGCCAGTCAACAGGGGGCCACATCATCATCCATATTGTTGACGTCAGTAGCTGACATGGCAGGGTGACATCAACATGATGGCTACTGATGTCAACATGCCACATGGAAACACTGAAAGATGCCATGTGTCACCCACCAATGGGATTTTTAGGGGTCCATGTGAACCAGTAGAAAAGTGCCAGGTGGCACCCCCAGATGACGCCACGTGGCACCAACCAAGAAGTGCCACGTGTCAGGTACAGATTGAAGGGGCGATTGACATCAGCAGACATGTGGACTAATCAATGGGTTCCACACGGCCCAATTAACGGGCAACACGTGGCATCCCCAAAATGTCCAATATCAACCCGTGAACGAATTTCGAATTTAAAAAAATGGTAGGTCCGCAAAATCTAGCAGACCGTGCCAATTTTAACAACAGTTGGAAGGACTTCTAGAATCCGCTAAAGTTAGTGGGAATCATATATTACAATGTATATATATATACAAGCAACACACCAAAATGGAGTCCGGTGGGATTCAACCCTGGAACCTCCATCGATGCCCAAGCCTTAACGAATCCGCCCATAACCAATGCACCACGGGTACCTCTTGGTACTTCTGCCCACAATTATTACTTAAAAGGTGCAATCTGCCCAGATCCAGGGGGGAGGCGCGGAATGTATGGACCTAAGGGCATGGATTCTAAGGCAAAGGACAATCATCATTAAAGGTTGCAGAGGGCATGAAAACCGAGACACAATTCTTCTTGGGCCTAGGAGTGCTAGAGTCAGATCAGAGCATGGAGACAATCATTTTTGGGTAATTCGACACCACAAATTCAGTGGTGATGTCTGTTTTCTGATTTGAGCATTATTTCTGCAGCTTGATTTCAGAATGAGGTATATTTATGTCTTTGCTAAATTCTTTTGTTGAGTTAATGGAAGAGCCTACTCATTTGAGAGCAGGACCCGTTATCAAGTTTTTGTGTTCAAATCTGATGCTTATGTCTCTTCATTTTTAAGTTTTCCCTTCTTTAATGGTGCACTTTAATTTATGCTCATTTAATACAATTCTTCATAAGTCACGATGAAAAGATATCGGATCATGTTGGTATCAGAACAATCATCTTTGTCTTGAATTGTTGAGTGTGAATGCTTACTAGGGCCAATCATAAGCAGGGTGAAGGAACTCTTAAGACTTTCAATCCTGAAGTTGGTCGTGTATCCATAAGGAAGAAAATGGTAGAAGACGATAAGCGTGATGAACATGAGAAAAACTTTCACATGGTCTTTTATCGCATGTCAGAAATGGTCAAACGAATGTATGGAGATTACGAGAAGAGGATGAAGAAGAAAGGGAAGAAAAAGGAATCACATGCATATGATGATGCTTTGGTAAACCAAGGGGCTATAGGAGATCCTCCCGAGCCTCTGTCTTCACCTTCGATTTCTAGTTCTTCTTCCTCTGAGCATTCTCATCATTCTCATCATTCTAGACATAAAGCCTCTTTTAAGAAACTATTATTAAAGCTTGATGTAAAATTTTCTTTACCTATGTTTAATGGAGATGCTAATCTTGAAAAGATAGATAATTGGATCCGACAGATTGAAGTGTTGTCGTGTCCAGCATATTGATGAAGAGGAGGCTAAAGTGAAACTAGCTTCTCTTTGGTTGGAAGGCACCGCTCTCTTATGGTGGGAGACCAAGCTTCAGGACATAAGTAAGTGTGGTAATCTTCTTTCCTCATGGTCAAAATTTAAATCAATGATAAGGAAGTAATTTTATCCATTAGGGTATTTACATAAAGCAATGATGGAATGGAAAAATTTAAGGCAAAGTAAAGGTCAAACAGTCCAAAGTTTGACAGAGGAATTTAGGAAGAAAGCACTTGCACTAAACATTCCTTTAGATTCCTATGAAACGTTAATGAAGTATATTGGTGCACTTCACAGTTATATTCGTCATACTTTACTATTGTTTAATCCCACCAATCTTGATGAAGTTTTTGTGCAAGCCACTCACCTTGAAAGCAAGGGTTAGAATGGGCAGGAGGAAAATCCATTCAAGCACTCTAAAAACCATTTCAACAGGAAAGGAAATGGGAAGGACAAGTGGACAACTCCAACAAAGAACGAAGAAGGAAAACCGTCTTGCAGCCATTGCAAGAAAACTGGTCATGATAGCGAACATTGTTGGAAACTACAACCAGAGTTAAGGCCAACGCAGTTTGGAGGCAAGGGGAAGCCAAAGACCATTGCTACAGTGCAACATGATCTTGGTTCCGATTCAGGTGATGAAGAAAGGATCATAGCAGTTGGGATGCAAGGTAAAGATTCCTTTTATGCATGTTCAAGTTCTTTAAATGAATCACATGATTATGATAAAAGGAGAAGTGCACTATTCCACATAAGAGTTGTATAGAAACATACAAATATAGACACATTATTTGATCTAGGTTCCCAAGTCATTTTAATATCAGAGACATTTGTTAAGAAATTGGAATTAACCACAAGACCTCACCATAAACCTTACCCTCTTGGTTGCGTATCTGATAAAGCAAAGTTAAATGTCACTAAGTAGTATAGGTTGAGGTTTGCTATTGCTTCTAAGATGATAGATGAAGTGGATCTAGATGTGGTTCCTTTGGATGTCTGTGGTATTGTATTAGGGAGTCCCTATCTGTATGATAGGAAGGCTATCTTCTTTCGAAAGGAAAACAAATACCATCTTACAAAATATGGAGTGGAATACATCATTAAATCTCATAGCATAAAGGACAAATCAACACTTGTTAGTTCAAGCCAAGTAAAAAGAGTTATAAACACTAACAAGAATCTTTCACTCACGATTGTAAAAGGGGAATGCCAACATAAGTCTGATGTTGTTAGTACTCTTGATCCATTACATAAGAATCAATTGCTTGAGATGAGACAGGTCTTTCAGTGGGAAGGAAACCAACAGAAGACCTTCGACACTTTAAAGATCGACATTGTGCCAATGCTCGCCTTACCTAACCTTCAACATCCATGCAAGTTTGAGACCAGCTCCAGTACCGATGACATAAGGACAAACATGATTTTTAGATCTCCTATTGTTACATCTATTATTTTGAAGAATGTTCCCTTAGCTCATATCAACAAGGATGGATGGTATACTAATGATGAAATCTTCAAAGATGTATGTGGGATCTTCCAAGGTTTGCAGGTGAAGAAGTTTTGTTTACAGGACAACTTACTCCACCATTTGAGTAAACCTCACTTTCCTTCCTACATGGAAGTGCATGTAACTGAAGAAGCTTTTGTTTCATTTGTACTTGGGCATTTGGGAATTGTAATGTATTTACATGGATGGCATTTGCCTCGAAGGAAAACATTTGTAACCACTATTGTAAAGGAATGTGTGTTGTACTTTTGTAAGCCCACTATTGAAAGGCTAGGGTATTTACCTAAGATCCCCTTGGACTTGCTGTATGGGAAAAATGTCAGGAAGAGAGATGCAGCCCAGAAGTTCATTCAGAGGGTTCAACAGGTCAGCCAAGCAGTCAAAGAGCAGATGGAGGAAGATGTCATCCTAGAACGAAGACTGAGGACTTCATGTAGGAATGACATTACTTATCTTTGAGTACACCTAAAAGGTACATAGTCCAGCAAGGCATGGCAGATCGAGAAGGAAAGAGTGAGGGAGAAATCCCCTCACTTACCAGTTGATTGATGAACTCTTTTGGTGATCCAAAAAGCTCTCAGTGGGAAGGTGTGATCCAAAAAGGATCCAGAGAAGGCTAAGAATAACTCAGAACTCACAGAGGTAGCTCATAACACTCAGAATGGCTCCAGCAGACAGAGAAAGGGAAAAAATTAAAAGTTCCCAAAAATCAGTGAAAACTTCATGATCATGAAGAGCACGTCAAAATCTTTCTAATGGTGCAAACGGCTCGTCAAACAGAGTTACGGTTTGAAATATATTCGTGGTCAAACTTGCGGTCAAACATGACCAGTTAACAGGGGGCCACATCATCATTCGTACTGCTGACATGGAAGGGTGACATCATAATGATGGTTGTTGACGTTAGCATGCCACATGGCAGCACTAGAAGCTACCACCTGTCACCTGCCAATGGGATTTTCAGGGGTCCATGTGGACCAGTAGAAAAGTGCCACATGGAACCGCCAGGCGACGCCATGTGGCACCACCCAGGAAGCGCCACGTGTTAGGTACAGATTGACGGGGCAATTGACATCAGAAGAAATGTGGACTAATCAATGGGTGCCATGTGTCCTAATCAGAGGGTGACACGTGGCATCCTCAAAACATCCAATATCAACCCGTGAACGAATTACAAATTTAAAAAAATGGCGGGTCCGCCAAATCTGGCGGACCACGCCAATTTTAACAGCAGTTGGAAGGACTCCTAGACTTTGCTAAATTTAGCGGGAATGATATATTACAATGTATATATATA
>ML792986.1:454583-473626 GCA_009831015.1 Picea engelmannii | reverse complement strand
CCAACACACCAAAATGGAGTCTGGTGGGATTCGACCTCGGAACCTCTGCCGATGCCCAAGCCTTAACGAATCCGCCCGTAACCAATGCACCATGGGTACCTCTTGGTACATCGACCCACAGTTATTACTTAAAATATGTAATCCACCTAGAGCTAGGGGGGAGGAGCGTAATGTACGGACCTGTGGGCATGGATTCTGAGGCAAAGGACAGTCATCATTGCAGGTTGCAGAGGGCACGAAAATTGAGACAAAATTCTTCTTGGGCCTAGGAGTGCTAGAGTCGAATCAGAGCATGGATACAATCATTTTTGGGTAATTCGACGCCACAAATTCAATGGCGATGTCTGTTTTCAGATCTGAGCATTATTTCTGCAACTTGATTTCAGAATGAGGTATATTTATGTATTTGCCAAATTCTTTCGCTGAGTAAATGGAAGAGCCTACCCATTTGAGAGCAGGACCCGGAGACGTAGTCCACTAGGGACAAACTCTGTTATCAAGTTTTTGTGTTCAGATCTAATGCTTATGTCTCTTCATTTTTAAGTTTTCCCTTCTTTAATGGTGCACTTTAATTTATGCTCATTTAATACAATTCTTTATAAGTCACGATGAAAAGATCTCGGATCACTACCTATATTTTCTAACACTTTATCTGTAAATTACATAGGAAAAGGATTATGTACATAGGTTGCATTAAGGCTCCTCAAGTCTACACAAATTCTTAGGTCTCCTGTCTCTTGGGATGCAATACCATCGGGATTATCCATTTAGAGTCCTCCACCGAGACAATAACACAAACATCCAACATGTGGTCCAATTCCTTACACACTTTTTCCTTATACTCTAGATTCAACCGATGGGGTGTTTTCTTGACTGGATTAGCATCGGGATTCCATTGAATTTTAATTTTACCTAGGGACCATGTGATCCCATTCATTTCAGAAAAACTTTGTGGAAATGGGTCCTCACATTCTTTCATCAAGTCCACCACTTGCATCATTGTCTTATGATCCCAATAATCCCCAATTATTTCCATATTCAATGCTTCTTCTGTGTCGGTGTTATGTTTTTTCATTTTTAGTGGATTTGCATAGTATGTCACAGTGATACTAGAGGATTTTCCCTGAACTGTGTGCCCACCCTTAGTTTCATTGATCCATAGGCCCTGAGGGTCGTCCTCTTGTACGCCATTTCTATCCACCTTCTAGTATTATTTTGATTGCTTCAATTTTACCTTTGGCTTATGGTATGTGAAGAAAAATTTCTGCGCGGTGTCTCTTGGTTGTCAATGGAATATTAAATATTTAGTTCTTAACAAAATCTCCCTCTGCACAGGGATCTCCAATGTGAAAATAAATGTTGTGCATAATTGGTGGCTCACTTTCTCCTAGTTTCTTGTTTGCCTTCTCGTCTCCTCCTGGATGTATCAACTTCTGGGTGCCATATCCATAGTATGGACAAACCTATGGACCCATTGTGTGTGAGGAACCTTCTTGGTTGTCCAACGTTACTCACAGAAATAGATATACTCCCGAGGGTCCTCAGTACCCTTGTATCGGCTAAGCAAATCAAGGTTAGTGATGGGTTGGAACCGTACCTTGCTTCATTCTACCACCTACGCCCATTCTTGTAGATCTGTGTAGTGTGTTTCCCACTAGTTCATATATGTTCCTTTTACTATTGAGTCCATGGCTTGAATCCTTTGGATCTCAGGCACACTCTCATCCATATGTGCAAGAAATTTCTTTGCTGTTCCCATCCCGTCGACTCTCTGCAGGTCACACAACTTAGATTCGACCCAACACACTACTTTGGTAATATGTGTGCATCTCCTGGTCGATACTTCATATAACTTATCTTGTCACCTTGTCATTGCATCTTCAAAATCCATGTCATATGAGCAGACACTCCTCTAACTTAGCTCGCCATTGGTTGTCAAATTCACATAGTCTTCTTTGTGCCTAGTGATGTTATATATGTTCTTAATGATTGAAATTTGTGCATCTTCATTCATGAGATCATTATCCTTGTCACCCTCCTTTGGATCTAGTGGTGCAATGACACACAAGGTGTCTGTCTCAAAGGACATTTGTCGCTCCTTCAGATTTAGTATGGCATTGTTATCAAATGCCCATTCAATGCCAAGTAGAGCTAGGTAGGGGTTTGAATCGTCCATAATTTTGATCACTTCGAAATCCACCTTTGTTTTTACCCAATAAATATTCACTTCGACCTGCTCCAGCCTGCCAATGTCATAGATTATGTATTGGTTGGAAAGCCTGAGTTGAATGGGAAACCACATGAGTTTTGGTTTACCCATCAACTCCCATGATTTCTTTGGCAGAATGTTCACATCGCATCCGAGGTCCAACATGACACCATCCATCTCATAATTCCCTAGCTTGGTTGTCATTTTAAACTCTCTACATGTGCGCTTACTTCTGCTAACATGGCACACATATTTCTCTAGTAGGGTGGTCGAAATGGTAGCATCGTTCCTGCCTTCCTCCATACATATTGTCAACATTTGGGTCAATATCTTGGTAACAATCAGATTATCCAATACTTTTAGACATAAACAAAAGAAGTCACTTACATGGTTTTCTGAGTTAGGCTTAGTGTAAGTGTTACGATGTGTCCCTGCCTATGTCGTGCATCGCAAATCTTCGTGCACATTGTAACATCCCCATTTATGATACCCAAATTAGCAATGCATATTGTAAATATGATGTATGATCTTGGTCTAAATGATGTAATATGTAAATGATGTATATTGAATGTAATACATAAAAATGTATTGTCGACTGTAGATGGACACATATGGAGACTTGGGGGATTAGTTTCCACAAGAGAGGGAAGGGGCCCAAAGGGGAGAGTTTACCCATGTCTATTAAACCCAAACCATCTTTCTAAATTATCCTTACTATGAACCTTCTATTTTCTGTTGAGTGTTCTAGAGCCCAATCATTTAATACATGTAGAGAGGGTGGGTGAGTGAAGTCACCTCACATAGTTATTGAGAGCATGGGCCTAAGTACAATCATCCTTGGGAAGAGTGTGATTCAAGAAAGCATGGGAGGAAGGAGGGAATTTGGATGGGAAAAGGAGGAAGTTTTTAGAAGCATATTTTTGTACAGTAAGAGAGTTCTGAGTGCAGAATCTTGAAGGCAGCCATAGTGGGTATGTATAATATTTGATTGGACTTGTAATTTCATGGGAAGAGAGGTTGTCGGCCCATGAGTAATATTTTGTTCAAGAAATTGTTGAGAGAAGCAAGTATTTTTCTATTGTGAGAATTCATATTGCAGTTGTAGATTCCTAGAGTCCCTAGCACGGATATTTCAAGTCCAATATGTGATGCAAGAGCATCGCACACATCAAGCGAGCATGGGGGCAAGTGCCACACATTTTGAGCATATGTTAAATTATTTAAAAACTTTTGAAGAGTGGATGCGCCAAACTTAAATGTGATAGTTAAGGAGAGGCGTACTTATGCATTGTATGGGACCTTGAGCGATCCGCTCTCATCCATAGTAGGTAGGAGGCATTTATGTAAGTAGGTAGAATTGAATATTAGATTAGACTGTTTTAGAAGGAGTGGAGGGAAAAACAGATATAGACACCCTCATTGTGTATTGTAACATAGTTAGAAGCATTGGAGCATAGAAGAGAAGCATAGAGCTGTGTAGAAACACCCATGTACTGATATTTGGATTAATAGAAAGAGATTGATTCAAATTCATGGTTTTGTGTTTATTCTCTGTGTATTGATGTTGAATGATATGCTCATGAATGTTTGCTTCCTGGTATACATTTGCTTTTATATGCTGTGTATGTGATTTCAGGGGTTGAGTTTGAAGTCTGGAAGGAAGAAGGAATGAGTTTCAATTGTTTCTCTGTCTGAGCAAGATTCCTGCAAGGAGTGCAGTTGAATTGTCCACAGGGAGTGCGTTGACAAGGAGTGCAGAGGGTTGTCTCTGAAATATCAGGAGAGGTAGCGATTGTTCTCATTTCCTCAGAGTGCAGCTAGGCACAGGAGTCGTGAAAGGAGTGCGCAGGCCAAGGAGAGACTCAAAATTGTGAATCTGAGTGAAGAATTCAAGGACTGCTGCTACAGGTGTGTGTAGAGTCGAAAGAGCTCAACACTAGGAAGTGTTTGAGAACTGCCGCAAGGATTGCGCACAAGAGTCTTCTTGAAGACTCAGAGTTGTGGGGAAACTCAAGAGGGATAAGGTTTTCAAGCTCGTCGAAGAGAAGCATTGGAATTTTGTGCCATGGAGTGTTTAAAACAGGCGTTGCACAGTTGCACCGCAGGCGGACAAGGTTTCTGGAGAAGAATACTGGGTTCATTTCATGGAATCATCAAAGGGAAGAGATCGACGGTCAGGATCTTGTGGAGAGGATTTGTGAAATCCTGCTAGCCATCAGATCCGCCAGAGCAGCGAGGAGGATACGGTTACATCCAGATTTCAAACTCTAGGGATTGTGAGCCGTTGGATCATCAGGAAGTTACCCGTCAACCGTTCGTTTGACAGGAGTTGCGCAGGGTTTAAATCCTCGTGAGTAGAGTGGAAAACCCCAAGAAGTATCAGGATATTAAGGCGTCGGGGTTCGGGAAATCGGGAATCCCGTGGACCATAGATCGGGCAAATCCATCGTGGAAATCCTGACAAGCTCGGAGCCGTCCATCTGGTGGGACAGGTGGCAGGAATCAGGAGTCATCGGTATATCGGAGATTCAGAAGACAAGAACCCAAGACCTTTTGAGTTCTGAAATAGCGAGGGGATCATAGCCGTGGACCTCAAGAAAGACACGTGTTCTGTGATCACTCCACCGGGGATCTAGTCATCAGGGTTCATACAGGTGAGTGGTTTGACTTTGCGTTTGGAAAAGTCCGAGGTTCAATCTGAACCGTCCATCATTTGGGACATGTGTCGGAAGGTCTGACGAAGTCGGGGTTCGGCATATCGGAGGTCCTGAGGATAGGATACTCTTGCAATTTGAAATCACGAAACGCGATATCCCGATAGGCCAAAGGAACAGTGTGGGGCCACAATAGAGTTAGTGGAGGACAAGTGGCATGAGTTATTGGAGTTTCGTGGAGAGAAGTCCCGAAATATTGACATTAGGATTCGCGATCCCGTGAAGTCCGAAGTCCCGACGAGATAAGGGATCCTTGAAAAGTCAAAGTAGCGAGCTCATCGGAGTCTCGACATATCGTGAGTCGGGAGTCGGTAAAGTGAATTGCTTGATATCGCAAGTGGTGAAATTGCGATAGGAGAAGTCCCGACAGGCAAAGGAAGGGTCAGCTTTGACTTGCATCGGGGTTCGAGGATTCGACACACCAGCGCTCGATCATTGACCTCGCAATATCGTGAAGTTCGATTCCCCAATAAGTGAAGAGAGGGGATCGCGCGAAGAGTTCTGTGGGTGCAGACTTCCCTATAGGGAAATAGAAGGACATTAGAGTTCTTCAGGCCGTGATAAAGGGAGGATCCTATGAGCGGATGTACTTGCGAGCGCGCCTGCGTCAAGTGGTATCAGAGCTTAGAGAAGCTTCTTTGCTTTATGTAGCAAGAAGAGGGAAGATTCACCATGCCACTGAGAAGAAGAGATAGACAATCACCCGATCCAGAGGAGGAAAGGGAGACGTCCAGAGGAAGGGGTAGACAGGTGCAGAATCCAAAAGTAGAAAGAGATCTGCATAACTTACGCGCTAGAGTTGTGGACATGGAGATAAGACAAAGGAACACAGTTGATGTAGGGGATATCAGTGAGTCTGAAAATGAAGATGATGCTAGACATGGAGAAAAAGAAATCACAGTAGAAGATGCAACAAATGAGCGCTTACTTAAAGCTGTTGCAAGAATGAGTGCAAAGGTGAAAATGGACATTCCAGTTTATGAGGGAAATCTGGATGTAGAAGAGCTTCTAGACTGGATTAGAGCTCTAGAAACCTATTTTGACTATGAAGATATCGAAGAGGACAAGAAATTCAGGCATGCCATCATGAGATTAAAAGGACATGCAACCTTGTGGTGGAATGAACTACAAGCGGATAAGCGTTGCCAAGGCAAACAAAAGATTAAGAGCTGGGACAGGATGATTGCAAAGATGAAGGCAAAATTTATTCACAGGGACTATCAAATTTCTCTATTCAGGAGAATGCAGAACCTGAGACAGAAGCTGATGTCAGTAAAGGAATATACTGAGGAATTTTACAGGTTGAATATCAGAGCAGGTCATCGCGAAAGCAATGACGAAAAAGTAGCTAGGTATATGAATGGCCTGAGATATGAGATTTAGGATGAGATGAGTATAGTAACCATCCGAACGGTGGAAGATGCTTATCAGATGGCTCTGAAAGCTGAAGAGAAGCTGAGTTGAAAGCAGAGTTCGAGGGGCAGAGGCAGAAGTCATCCCAGGGGAAAATCAGTTGCCCAGGAAAGAACCCAGAAGCCTAGGGACGACTAGAAGAAACCCCAGACTCGGACAGAGAGAGGTGGAAGCTCACAGCAGGGGCGATATGCTGAACAGAGAGGACAACATACTGAGCAGAGAGGAGATTATGCTGATAATAATACTTTTCCTCGTACTAGAGGTAGGGGAAGAGGCAGAGGTGGAGTAATTACATGCTTCACATGTGGAAAGAATGGGCACAAGTCTTATGAGTGTCCCGATAAAAAGAAAGAGGGTGGAGAGACTCACATCGCCGAAGCACAGGGGCGAAATTTTGAGGCAAAGGATGCTGAAGGCGGAAGATCGCTGGTGATGCGAAAAGTTCTTTTGACACCAGAGAAGGAGGTGGAGAGTTCAGTCCAAAGAACCAGACTTTTTAGGACTACTTGCAAGACCAAGGACAGGGTATGCAAGGTCATCATAGACAGTGGTAGCACGGAAAATCTCGTTTCAACTGAGATGGTAGAAAATCTGGAGCTGGAGACGACTAATCATCCAAGTCCATATAAAGTTTCGTGGCTACAAAAAGGACATTAGGTAAATGTCACCAAACAGTTCTTAGCTGAATTTAAGATAGGAGGATATAATGATAAGATATTGTGTGATGTAATCAGGACCCCAAAGGGTGGTAACATCGGGGATTTGAAAACCCCAAAACCCGATCGTGACTTCCTGTCGTAAACGGAACAGTGACCAGCCTAAAGGTTGTAAGGTGCCGAAAAAGACCTGTGGGTCAAATTCGAAGGAGATTCCAGTGGGAATCGAAAGAGCCATTCCGGCTCGAGGGAGGAATTTGAACGATCCTTAAGACCGGGAGGTCAGGCGCGAAACCTGCTGAGGTAGGTGCCCGGGTGGACGCCGTCAAGTGCTGGGTAGACCATGGCAATATGATAGGAATGTGATTCATGATGGGTGAATGAACACATACACCCTGGAGAAGAATGGGAGGACACACATGTTGCTTTCGATTAAGGATAAGGAGGTGAAACTGGAAGTAAGCAACACAGTACTTCTCATGAGTGGGAAGGAATTTCTTACAGAGGTTAAGAAGAAGGAGGATCCACAGTTCATTGTGGTTAGAAAACCAAAGATTGTTCTGACTAGCACAAGAGTGGACGATTTACCAGAAGAAGTTCAGGAACTGTTGGAAGAGTTCGCTGACATTGTAGTGGATGAATTACCTCGTTCGTTGCCACCAATCAGGAGTGTGAGTCATCATATTGATCTTATACCAGGAGCCAGTTTACCAAACAAAGCCACGTACAGACTGACGCCACAGGAGAATGAAGAAGTTAAGAGGCAAGTCCAGGAGTTGTTGGACAAAGGTTTGGTCAGGGAGAGCTTGAGTCCGTGCGTTGTTCCAACAGTACTCAGTCCGAAAAAAGATGGAGGTTGGAGGATGTGCACTGATTCAAGAGACATTAACAAGATAACCATCAGGTACAGATTTCCATTGCCGAGGATGGATGATCTGATGGATTGTTTAAGTGGAGAATTTTTTTCTTTCGAAGATTGACCTGAAAAGTGGATATCATCAGATTCGCATGAGAGAAGGTGATGAGTGGAAGACAAAATTCAAAACAAACGAAGGGTTGTATGAATGGCTTGTTATGCCGTTTGGCTTAACAAATGCGCCAAGTACCTTCATGAGGTTGATGAACGAAGTCCTGAAGGAGTTCATCGGGAAATTTGTTATCGTATATCTGGATGATATACTGATTTTCAGTAAAACGGAGGCTGAACATCTGAAGCATTTGGCCATTGTGATGAAGAGATTACAACAAGAGAAGCTGTTGATAAACATGAAGAAGTCCTCATTCATGAAGACAGATCTCATTTACTTGGGATTTGTTATTTCTGCAGATGATTTGAGGATGGGTCCAGATAAGGTGGAGGTAATAAAAAATTGGCCATCACCGAGGAACATATTTGAGGTGAGAAGTTTTCATGGATTGGCTAGTTTCTATCGAAAGTTCATCAGGAATTTCAGCGGAATTAGTGTAGCGATGATGGATACAGTGAAGAAAAGACATAAATCTTTTCATTGGATAGAAGAGGCTGAGAAGAGTTTCAATTTGTTGAAGAGGAAGATCACGGAACAACCTGTTCTGGTGTTACCGGATTTCCGAAAAATATTTCAAGTGAAATGCGATGTGAGCGGGTTTGCAATCGAAGTGGTCTTGAGTCAAGATGAAAGGCCAATTGCATATCTCAGTGAGAAGCTGAATGAAGCGAAAGTGAAGTACTCCACATATGATAAGGAATTTTATGCCATCATTCAAGCCTTGAACAAGTGGAGGCACTATTTGATTCCCAAGGAATTTGTTTTGTATAGTGATAACCATGCGTTACAATTTGTGACTCAACATGAGAAGTTGAATCAGAGGCATGTTAAGTGGGTTGAATACATGCATAATTTTACATTTGTGATTAAACATATTTCTGGTACTGCTAACAAAGTCGCTGATGCTTTGAGCAGGTAGTGTTTGCTGTTGTAGGAATTCAAAGTCAAAACATTGGGTTTTGATGATCTCAGAGACATGTACGTAGATGATCCAGACTTCAAGGAAGCATATGAAGCAACTGGGAATCCAGTTCTCAGAGACAGAAGCCCGTGGATAGAATACATGATCCAAGAAGGATTGTTATTTAAAGGCAATCAACTGTGTATTCCAAATTGCTCCATGAGGGAGAATCTGTTGAAGGAGAAACACAGTGGAGGATTGGTCGGACACTTCGGTCATGAAAAAACATTCGCAAAGCTAGGTGAGACATACTTTTGGCCAGGGATGCGATCATAGGTCAAGATATTTGTGGACAGATGCAGTATTTGCCAACATTCGAAGGGGAGGAAGCAAAATGCAGGTTTCTATCAACCATTGCCCATACCTGAAAGGCCGTGGGATGAAATTAGCATGGATTTTGTATTGGGGTTGCCAAGAACACAAAGAGGTTGTGATTCAATATTTGTGGTGGTGGATATATTTTCCAATATGGCACATTTTATCCCATGTCAGAAAACCAGTGATGCGACTCACATTGCGAACCTGTTTTTCAAAGAAGTCATTCGACTTCACAACTTACCAAGGAGTATTGTTTCGGATCGAGACACAAAGTTCATAGGGAATTTCTGGAGAACCTTATGGAAGAAGCTAGGAACTAACTTGTTGTTTAGTTCAGCATATCATCCTTAGAGGGATGGACAGACAGAAGTGGTAAACAGAAGTCTGGGAGATTTGCTGAGAAGCTTGGTGACAGAGCACCACAACAGTTGGGACAATATATTGCTGCAGGCAGAGTTTGCGTATAACGACTCAGTGAATAGGAGCACAGGGAAAAGTCCATTTCAGATTGTTTATGGCGTGCAGCCAAGAGGAGTTTTTGAATTGAGGGATTCAGAACAGAATGCAATTGGGAGCGCTAGTGCAGAAGATTTCGCAGAAGCGATGAAGGAACTTCACAGCCAGGTGAAGGAGCGATTGCAGAATTCAAGCCAGGAGTATAAGCGCAGACCCGACCAGCATAGAAGACAACTTCAGTTCAAGTTTGGTGATTTAATTCTGGCACATTTGAGGAAAGAAAGGTTCCCGAGAGGAACATATAATAAGTTAAAGATGAAGAAAATTGGACCCTGCAAGGTCTTGAAGAAATTTGGGGCGAATGCTTATGAGATTGAATTACCCGATGGGATCGGAATTTCTCCGATATTCAATATCTCAGATTTGTACCCATATAAGCCTGAGGAAGCAGGAACAAATGATGAACAGTCAGAGGTTTAGTGGCGAAAGCAGATGCCAATTGGAGTGGATACTAGATAAAAGAATTGGCAAGAAGACCAGAAGGAAAGAATACTTCGAATATTTGGTCAAGTGGAAAGGCCATCCAGTTGAAGATGCCAGCTGGGAGAATGAAGCAGAGATTCAGAAGCATGGATAGACTATGCAAGAGCTCATGGACAGGAGTCCATGAAGATTTTCAAGCGAGGGAGTATGATGCAGGAGCATCACCCACATCAAGCAAGCGTGGGGGCAAGTGCCACACATTTTGAGAATATGTTAAATTATTTAAAATTTTTTGAAGAGTGGATGCGCCAAACTTAAATGTGATAGTTAAGGAGAGGCATACTTATGCATTGTATGGGACCTTGAGCGATCCGCTCTCGTCCATAGTAGGTAGGAGCCATTTATGTAAGTAGGTAGAATTGAATATTAGATTAGATAGTTTTAGAAGGAGTGGAGGGAAAAACATATATAGACACCCTCATTGTGTATTGTAACATAGTTAGAAGCATTGGAGCATAGAAGAGAAGCATAGAGTTGTGTAGAAACACCCATGTACTGATATTTGGATTAATAGAAAGAGATTGATTCAAATTCATGGTTTTGTGTTTATTCTCTGTGTATTGATGCTGAATGATATGCCCATGAATGTTTGCTTCCCGATATACCTTTTCTTTTATATGCTGTATATGTGATTTCAGGGGTTGAGTTTGAAGTCTGGAAGGAAGAAGGAATGAGTTTCAATTGTTTCTCTATCTCAGCAAGATTCCTGCAAGGAGTGCAGTTGAATTGTCCGCAGGGAGTGCGTTGACAAGGAGTGCAGAGGGTTGTCTCTGAAAGCTTAGGAGAGGTATCGATTGTTCTCATTTCCTCAGAGTGCAGCTAGGCACAGGAGCCATGAAAGGAGTGCGCAGGCCAAGGAGAGACTCATAATTGTGAATCTGAGTGAAGAATTCAAGGACTGCTGTTGCAGGTGTGTGCAGACTCGAAAGAGCTCAACACTAGGAAGTGTTTGAGAACTGCCACAAGGATTTCGTGCAAGAGTCTTCTTGAAGACTCAGAGTTGTGTGGAAGCTCGGGAGGGACAAGGTTTTCAAGCTCGTCGAAGAGAAGCACCGGAAGTTTGTGCCGTGGAGTGTTTAAAATAGGCGTTGCACAGTTGCACCATAGGCAGACAAGGTTTCCGCAAAAGAATACTGGGTTCATTTCATGGAATCATCAAAGGGAAGAGATCAATGGTTAGGATCTTATGGAGAGAATTTGTGAAATCCTGCTAGCCGTCAGATCCGCCAGAGCAACGATGAGGATACGGTTACGTCCGGAGTTCAAACTCTAGGGATTGTGAGCCGTTGGATCATCAGGTAGTTACCTGTCAACTGTCCATTTGACAGGAGTTGCGCAGGGTTTAAATCCTCGTGAGTAGAGTGGAGAACCTCGAGAAGTATCGGGATATTGAGGCGTCGGGGTTCAGGAAATCGGGAATCCTGTGGACCAGAGATCAGGAAAATCCATCGTGGAAATCCCGACAAGTTCGAAGCCGTCCATCTGGTGGGACAGGTGGCAGGAATCAAGAGTCATTGGTATATCGGAGATTCAAAAGACAAGAACCCGAGACCTTTTGAGTTCCAAAACAGCGAGGGGATCATAGCCGTGGATCTCAAGAAGGACACGTGTCGTGTGATCACTCCATCGGGGATCCGGTCATCAGGGTTCATACAGGTGAGTGGTTTGACTTTGTGTTTGGCGAAGTCCAAGGTTCAATTTGAACCGTCCATCATTTGGGACGTGTGTCGAAAGGTCTGACGAAATCGGGGTTCAACATATCGGAGGTCTTGAGGACAGGATACTCTTGCAATTTGAAATCGTGAAACGCGATATCTCGACAGGCCAAAGGAACAGTGTGGGGCCACAACGGAGTTAGTGTAGGACAGGTGGCACGAGTTATTGGAGTTTCGTGGAGAGAAGTCCCGAAATATTGACATTAGGATTCGCGATCCCACAAAGTCCGAAGTCCCGACGAGATAAGGGATCGTTGAAAAGTCAAAGCAGCGAGCTCATCGGAGTCTCGGCATATCGTGAGTCGGAAGTCGGTAAAGTGAATTGCTTGATATCGCAAGTGGCGAAATCATAATAGGAGAAGTCCCGATAGGCAAAGGAAGGGTCAGCGTTGACTTGCATCGGGGTTCAAGGATTCAACACACCAGCGCTCGATCATTGACCTCGCGATACTATGAAGTCCGATTCCCCGATAAGTGAAGAGAGGGGATCGTGTGAAGAGTTTTGTGGGTGTAGACTTCCTGATAGGGAAATAGAAGGACATTAGAGTTCTTCGGGACGTGATAAAGGGAGGATCCTGTGAGCAGACGTGCTTGCGAGCGCACCTGCGTCAATATGTGTTGGATCCTTGGAGGGAAGTGGGATAGCCCAAGGGACTACGTGTCAAAGAAGGGGATCCTATTCCTCGGGTTGTGCAGGTTGAGGGGAAGAGAGCTAGTAGATTGACATTAGTTGTGGGAATTAACTGTTGAGAGGGGGATGGTAGCTAGCCTTAGGGACCACCATCTCTTGTGGACTCAGAGCCCCAACTCGGGAGTGACTTTCTATTGAGAATTGGAACAAAAAGTCTATGGTTGGGAGGAACATCTGTCCTCTGCAACATGTTGCATATTTAATAAGATAAGTGTTCTTACTTGTTGTGTTTATTTATGTTAGAACGCTAAGATAAATTGTTGTGCATTTTACTTTGAGTTATTTTAGTTGTTTCCACATGTTGTGAGTAGAATGTTGCACTCAAATCTATATATTTATGTGGCTGAGTGTTGTTGTATGTGTTTAGTTGTTTTTGTGCACATATTAAATTGATTGCATTTACATTTTAATTGACATAGACAATTGCATGAGCTTGAATGTCATGTTACATGTTACTTCCACATTTTAATTGGTATTAGAGTTTTTAATTTGTCGTTATTAGTAGTGGCAGACCTAGCTTGGGGATTGGGTGAGTTACACACGTGCTCTACTTCCATTGTTTTCTGCGATGCATGCCGCACTTCTTCGCGCACACGGTCCTCTTCCAATTCCCTTTGCGTATCGCACAAGAACTGCTTTTGCTGCACGAAGTCAAACTAAGGAGGTAGTGGCATTGTTTTTATGATTCTCCCCCATTTGTTTTTCCCTGGACCTTCTCCTTGGTATAGGTTGGCTCTCTTACTGATACCTCCTCGTGTTTCCACCCGTACGTCTATTGGTTCCTTTAGTTTCTGCTCCTCACGCCGCTCGACCGTCACCATGTTACAACACCCTCTTTTCTCTTCCTATTTGGCCATCAACTTTGGGTAATCTTATGTAACATTATTTTCAATGTGTCAGTGTGCAAACATCCCCTGAGGCTTGGTATAGAATCACGACAAGTGGGCCACCTCACCTCAATTGAAATAAATAGGGGGTCTACCTCCCGCATATCCTCTACCTCTTCATCTTTTGTAGCTTCATCTTGGGCCTCCTGTTGAGCCTCAACAAACCCCCCTTGAATTTTAAATCTAAAAAATATAAGGGTCCCTTAATTTATTTTCCGTTTTTCATTATTATATTTATTTTCATTAATTTAATTTTGGTTTGTAGATTTATTCGATTTTGTAAATAAATTTTCAATTGTTTCTTTGAGATTTAAACTTTTAAAAATAAAAATAAACTTAAAAAAATCCATAAATTCCAATAAAAGAATAATGAAATCCTTCAAATACCAAGTAATATCTCTTATCAAGCCATGATTTTTGTTGGTCGTGGAGCCTGATTATCTTCCTGATTTTAGAGGTCTAGTTTTAGCCGCTTTTGGACCCCATTTCTTGACGGTGTGGGGGGGCTTGTCCCCTCACATCTAGAGTCAGGGGGGTCTAGGGGGGGAGACAAAACTTTATGTATCCCCTGGAGGGGGTTTGGGGGTAATTTCATAGTCAATTTGGACTGTTCATTATAAGGCAACCCTCTTTTATGAGGAATTGTATTGCGACTATGTATGTGAGTAGATATTTTTATTCTGAGAGAGGAGACTGTGAGAGAAATAAGAGGAAGTTATAGTGGGAGTGTTGTAGGTTGTATCCCTTCATTTTGTTGGATAATAATAAAGGAAGGACTGACAATTTCTTTGGTGGACGTAGCTCACACTGGGTGAACCACGTATATTTGGGTCTCTATTGTATTGTGTATATTTTTTGTTTTATTCTGCATCTGTTTTGTTTTATTGCTCCACGATCCTATTTTTTTAACCACTGGTATCAAAGCGAAAGATAACTCGCAGTAAAAGAGGGTTCCTGGTTTTAGTGAGAGCAATGGCAGAAGATGGAAAGTTTAGGGTCGAGAAATTTAATAACCAAAACTACTAGTTATGGAAGATGCAAATGGAAGATCATTTATATCAGAAGGATCTTTTCCTACCGTTGAGCAGAAAATCTCACACGATAGATATTATTATAGATTAGATCTATAGTAGATATTGTTAATTTGTAGAGATATTCACACAAGGATTTGTAGATTATATTAGAAGGATCTTTTCCTACTATAGATGAGATCTATAGTAGATATTATTCATTTTTAGAGATATTGACACAACCACCTCTAATTTTAATATGAAATTAGAGGTGCGTTGTGGTGTTATTATAAATGATCGACCCTTATCTAATGAAGAGTTGACATTTTTAAACCAATCCTTCAAGAATAATATATCCCTTTGTATTGGTGAAATAAAGTTTTGGGTAATTAGTTGTATGTGTCAATGCATTGATTTAGTTAGGATGTGATTTATTCCATTGCTTATATGCTCCACATGTTGGGCTTTTCCTATCATTTTTTGAGGCCTAGGCTCTTACTTCCCTAGATCAAATTAGAGTGGTATTAATGATTTCATTGATGTACATTTGATGAAATGAGCATTCGACATCATATCTCTTCTACGATTTAGGTCATAGGTTTTGCTTAAAGTACATGTTCATTGTGATGTGTTTCTCACATTTTTTTCAACCTCATATGTTAAGATAAACCACTCTTCCCATATTTCTCACAGACAATTGGATACATTTAGCCTTGTATCTTAATATCTTTTCTCTCCTCATCTTTTTCTAGCTCAGTCAAGTTTTGATACATAACTAACTTTCCTCTTTTCAAAATCCCTTTCCATTCTCCTTTTTTATTTCTATTTCTATTATCTTTTATCTCAAATTTGTTCGACCTCTTGCAAACACTTTTAGATTAAATAAAGTTTATAAACTTGTCTTCATCTAAATTAATTAATCTCTTTTTAATTTGCATAAATGATCACAAAAGTATAGGCAATTAAATAATATTGTACGAGAGGGTCATTGAAACGTTTAAAAAAAAAGATGGCTGGTTAGATGAAATCAATTGTAAAATAAGGGTTAACCAAAGTTTCCATTGGTCACCTACTATTTTAGTATTTATATTGACAAATTGGAGGAATTCTTGGAAGTAGGTAGTGTAGGAATGGGTCTAGTAGGATTAATTATCATCCCCATTCTTTAAGAAAATGTTATTGTCCTTATAGCAATGAGCCCCTTTGATCTTTATAAGAAACTTAAAATTATCAAAGAATTCTATTTTAACTCATAGATGTTTGTTTAATATGAATAAAACCAATATAACAATATTTAAATTCAGGAATTTCATATTTACTAATTTTATGTACGATAATAACAACTTTAAAGAAGTTGATTTTTTT
The DNA here is from genome assembly GCA_009831015.1 of Picea engelmannii. Lineage (NCBI taxonomy): Eukaryota > Viridiplantae > Streptophyta > Pinopsida > Pinales > Pinaceae > Picea > Picea engelmannii. Next base: position 457,657 of record ML792986.1, on the reverse strand, counting down.
TAACAAGAACAAGTAATGTATATTATATAAAAAGATGGTTGTAGCAGTGCTAAAACTAGCTAGAAATTACATCTTTCTTCAGTTCAATACTGTTCAACAAAAAGAGAGGGAATGTGCTTCCTCATAGAACTAAATTCTTTCAAATTTTTACATAAAGAGAGTCTCCTTTCCTAAAATGTTTACTAGCCTATGATCAGAGAAAAATAACAGGTATGCATTTCTTGAAACTGGATAATGAAGCTTCAATTCCATGTCCACAAGATCTTGAGATTCATCCTAGTTGTTGGCTATGCATGGTTGTTTCTAGGGTTTCTCTACTTTGCATGATTCATGAGATCCTTCTGAAGGAATAACTTCATTTTGACCTTGGATTACTGCTAAGGGGCCTTGCTTTTCTCTTCCTAGAAGATGAATTTGGTCTGTATGCTGATTGACTTTCCTAAGCACCATTGTCAATTCTTTGTCATGTTGTTCCTCCCATTCCTACATGGATTGCTTGAACTGAGAGTGAGATTCTATGATAGCTGCAATTTCCCATTTCTAGAGATCCATTGTGGTTTTGAGGGCCTCAGATTCACAACTGTTGTAGTTACACATTGGATGGATTTTGTGCCACATGTTGGACCAACTATATAGCCAAGAGCTACAATGTGGGTGTCATGAATGCTGAAGAGGAGGAGTCTGATTGATCAAACTGACGACTTCCACCCACAAACATTCCTCTAAATAAAACTCCATAAGCATGCCATCCTCAATACCTCGTGCATTATCTATCGTCATTTCCTGTAATGATGAGAGAATTTGTTGTTTCTGATCTTGTAGGACAATCAAATTGACTTGCAAGGGTGATTTCCCCATGATGATGTCGGATGAAAGGAAAATCCCACATGTGAAGAAGGGCTGCAAAGGAAGTTCCTTGAATTCCTTCATGTGAATTGATGGTTTAAACTACCAAGCAAATGCTTGATGTTGATGTTGTGCGGTCATATGTGTTTGCTAAGTTGGATGGGAGGGTCACATCACTCCCCTCAATAAATTTTTGGAAATTTGTGTGTCTTCCAATGTCAATCTTTTCACTAGAAATTTTAGTTGCCACATTTACCAGTCCTCTTGTATCCACTTTGCTAAGGTAACGAATTGTTTCATTTTCCCATTTAACCATATTACTAAGGCACGTAACACATGTTGGTTACCTAATTTTCCTTTAGGTTCCCTTGGCTCAATGATTTGGCTTCCTTGGCGAGCTGCCTCTTGGTTTCGATGACGTAAAATGTGGAAGTATTCCACAGATAAAAAATTTGTTTCTTGGTTTTTATTCTTTGATAAATTCTTTGTAATCTAGACTTGGGGTTGTGGCTAATGCCTCTCAGACCTTTTATTACTAGTTTTGAGTCTCTGATCATAATAATGCTTTATGTTTTGTCTTCAAGTATCAGTGTTAGTCCTATGAATGTGGCCAATATCTATGTTTGATTGTTTGTTTTGTGACCTAGGCCCCATGAGTATATGTGTTCCTTTTGTCCCTCCATGTCAAATATGACCCCCTCCCCCCCGCCTTGCACCTAACACCCCTTTAAAGAAGTTAAATTTAATAAGTACCTCGAAATTGACTTTCATCACAATATAAATTGGAACTATAATATTGAGATAATAATGATTGGAGGATGGAAAGATTATTATGGTCTTGAAAACAAAAGCTATATATTTTTTCTTTAGGGAAAATGAGTCATATTTTACATTCTTGTTACCCCAATTATTCTTTATGGTTGTGGGTTTGAGGTCATGGTATTTATAGGGAAACTTAGAGGAAAATCAAGCAATTCCAAAAGTGTTTATAATAAACAACCTTAAAATTAAAGGCAATACATCTTAAATACAATCCTCCTTTTAGAAGTCAGGCTTCCCCTCATTGAGAGTAAGGTTATAATAAGATACTTAATTTATAATATTAAGCTTCTCACCATGAAGATTGATAGGCTTCCCATCACCGCTTCAAACATTAGCAATAACCATTTAAGACTCAAAAGAGGGTGGAATAGAGATGTAGGTTTTGAGTAAGTCATTGGGACATTGTAGAGGTGGTCACCTTTCAAAATATCAATTCTCTTAAAGGATCTATCACAAATATTTTTAAAGAGAATATATGGAGTGATATAGAGATTGAAAGTATGAGAAAGTTGATATACTACAAGGAACTCATTAATCCTGAATTAAAAGATCAAAACTATCGATATTATTGCTACTTCAAAAAAGAAGGTAAATATTGCAAAGATAAGAACCAACTCTCATGAATTTCATAGTGAAACATGACAATGGGTATGACCTAAAACACCTTGAGAAAAAAGACTATAAAATTTGAGAGATGAATAAAGTAGAGGATGAAAAACACTTTCTCTTGGACTCCCTCACTTATATAAACATTAAATTCAATTTTAATAACATTTATAATAGCTCTAATCTCTATAACTTCTTAATCCATAAAAACTAAGGAAATTTTGAAAATTTTGTTTCCAAGTTATTTAATCATAAAAACAATTAGATAAATTAAAGTAATTAATTTTACATTAAAATTCCAATAAATCAAAATTGATCTTAATAAATAATGATATTTTATCATAATCAAAAACCCTTTGTAATATAAAATTATATCTTTTGAAACTTATAAAAATAAATAAAAAATAAAAAATAAAATGGAAATTCCAATTAAGAAATTTTTTTTATATTAATTTTTAATATATAAATTTTTAAAGACAAAGAACATACATATGGTCATAGGCATTTTGCTTGAAAATTTTGAGAAATTCATGATTCTTTTCTTCCATTTTTAAAGTCATAATAATATTAATAATATTTATTAGTATTATAAAAATAAAATATACTTTAAATATATAATTAAATTTTTAATATATTAATATGTTATATAAAGTGTAATATATGAATTGTACAACAATTTAGTATAATATGTTATGTTATATATTTTAATTTAGTATATAATTACATTTTTAATATATATATATATATATATATATATATATATATATATATATATATATATATATATATATATATATATA
>ML792986.1:437468-454312 GCA_009831015.1 Picea engelmannii | reverse complement strand
TTAATTAATAGATCATTATTAGTGATTCTAGATTTGAACATATGATTTTTTAGGAGAAAACACATATTCTTAACCATTAGGTTCACTATTAATTTGAATTTGTTTTCTTTTGATTTATCCTAACTTCAATTAATAAATCACTAAAGTATACTATGTTATATAAATTATACTATAGTTTAGTATGTTATGTTATATACTTTAGTTTAGTATATAATTACATTTTAATATATATATATATATGAATTTGTTTTCTTTGAATTTGTCTTAACTTCAATCAATAGATCACCAAAACAATGTAGTGGTTATGAAGGTCATAATATATGGAGATCGTAATATATTACAAATATATTAATATATTAAAAAAATATTATTAATTTTTAATATACTAATATATTTTATAATATTAATATTTTTCAATACTTTAATATTAATGTATTAAACTAACATAGATCCATTTTAACATCAAGATCTATCAAGCATTCAAAGGTATCAAATCTCTAGAGGTGCAAACCTTTTTTAGAGTGCAAAACTTAGAAAAAGTTAAAAGTTTACACCTTAAGCGATTTGATCTCTCTTTTAATAGATCCGAGATTAAGATAGATCTATGCTAATTATAAAAAGTTCACATTGAGAATTCTCTCCATCATTCTTTATTGAAGTAGAAAATGAATATAACAAACCAAACCAAAATCCCCTTATAACAAACGTCATGCATGATGAACTCCGATTTACTTTTACTCGCAAAGGTATATCTCCCGGTTTCTTCAAGTCCATTGCCAACGATGAATTCTAATTTTACATGACTCTAGTTCAATTATTTAATATTTAAAAAAATAAACACAAAGTTCCCCGACAAGAACAAATATTTAAAAACTAAGTTTTGTTTTATTTCCCTTACAAGAACAAATATTTAAAAACTAAGTTTTGTTTTATTCTTAGAATTGCACATGGATTTCATTTATCACGAAGAACCATTTAAATGAATTAAAATGAATATGTTTTATTATTATTATTTTTTTTTTTTTGTAAATAAAGTGTAACTATATTAAAAGCTTCCAAAAAACCAGTTCAACATACCAAGTTATCCGGGTCGCAAATACTGGACTGCCCCATCTCGGGGGAAACCAGTCCAGCCGGCCCGCTAAGCGTTGGACTATTAAGTCATGAGCAAATTTAAAAAAGAGAGCATAACTTGTCTTTGGCATACATATTGAACCTAGACACTTAGACACCTGGATAACTAGACATAGTAAACCTATACACCTGGCTGGTAGCTTGGCCAAGTGGCTGGAGGGTCACCGGATCCAGGCTCTTCCTCGATGTGCGCTATCCCGTCGCTCCCATGCTCGTCATGCTCCTGATTGCGCTCAGCTGCCGTGGCATTGTCCTCGTACATTTCCTCCTCCCTGCTCTTTCCTGGTGGGCTCGTCATCTCCCTCGACTTCGGGGTCTCCCTCTGCGGACTCTTCCTCAGAAGCCAGGAACAAGGCATTGTGCATGGATGCCAGAATTTGGAGAAAGTTGGCCACCTTAATTTCCGTGGCTTCCACCGGATGATGCAAGTCTGCTACCTCCTGCCGAAGCTCAAATACCAGGGTGTACAGTGTGGCTAAATTGTCCCTGAACTGCGCTCTGTCGAAGGAGGCATGGATATCGGGTGCTGGTGTACTGGGTCTTCTCTTAGAGGCCTGGCCGTGGCCAAAGTTGCTAGCAGGAGGTTGGGATGGCCCGAGGTCGTGGAGGAGCCGACGAAGTGTAATTGAAGTATTTGGAATGATAGCCATGGAACCAAGTTGCGGAGGTTGCAGGTTTACCGGGGAAGAGACTGACTGAAGGCGAGGAGGGGAATCGTCGGAGGATGTGTCTGGAGGAGAAAGCGAAGGTCGTCGAGGCTTCCATGGTGCACCTCGCCGAGGTCTGCCTCTTGGCCTCGTCATATAGCAGTCAATGCGAATTGCAGGAAGAGCGAAGGTCGACGAGTAGCGGGGGAGGATGGGCTCTCGCTCACACCAGAGGAGAAAAGCAGGGTGACAATCCGGCTTCGGCAGAATGAGCCCGACTATCAACAGACTAAAATTAACCATCGCCATTATAACCCACCACATTCGAATTTGCAGCGAAAGGACTCCTATGTAAATGCAGTTCATATCAACATTAACACGATTAAATACCAGGTGGGGTGACTGTTTGTGGCACATGCCCAGCATGTGTCTCCATACCACGGCGCCCAGTACCCTCAACTGTCTCCTGCCACGATAGCCCTTTTGACACCCCATCTGGGGAGGTATCTACCATTCCAGCTTTGCGAATACACTGCTGTAGAATAGGGTGATTCCAATCCTGAGCTGCATTACAATAAAGGTCTGGGCCTCTCCAGTTGACACCCAAGTTGGCCAGTTCATCGACCACTTGATTTGCCTTCCTGCGGACATGTGTGGGGATTATGACCAGATTTGGATTGAGTGAACTGGCGATGATTTGTAGGCCATGTGATAGTCTCCAGCTGGGCGATATACTGTCTGGTTTTGCTCCACTTAAGATGCGTTTCAACAGACTAACGATAACTTGAGAGTCTCCCTCGGCAATTACCTTGGTGTAATTACTTTTGATGGCTTGTTGGAGTCCCTTGACGAGTCCCCACAGCTCCGCTGCATTATTTGTCATGTGCCCAAGGGATCCTGCCACTAAGTCTAGGATGTGCCCATGGTGATTACGAAAGACCACCCCGTACCCTGCAACGCCTGAATTGCCTTTAGAGGCACCGTCGAAATTGAGCTTAACAAAGTCTTGAGGAGGTGGGGACCAGAAGGAGGGGCTTCTCAAAGGGTTGGCAGGAGAGGGGGGGGCGGGCCGGCTTGAGGAGCAGGAAGGGGGGTCCAGTGACGGAGTATGGTGAGCTCTGATGGAGAGCAAGCAGAGTCTGCTTCCGACCAATTCCTAAGGTGGAGAGTTTCAATGATGTTGTGGTAACAAAAGCTCCAACACTGTTGCCAAGTAAGTGAGGAGTTTCTAAAAATTCTTCGGTTTCATTCTTTCCACGTTTGCCAGAGGATGAAGCCAGGTAGGAGCTGCCAAATTCGATTAAGGAGAGGGGATTGGAAAGCCTGATCTCTCCAATTCGTGATGGTCGCTCGAATGCAATCCCTAATCCGATCTGAAGTGTGCATGGTAACTGCTACCTAATCCCAGAGTTGGGCTGTGTATGGGCAAGTATTGAGGAGGTGATTCATGGTCTCCTCTGCCTCTCCACAAAGAATACACAAGGAAGGTCCCACAAAACCTCTTTTCAGGAGATTGTCCCATGTCAGAATGCTTGAGTGGGAGACCAGCCAGAGGAAGAGCGTAATTTTCGGCCAGTGCCTTAGATTCCATATCTTTCCCCAGATTTCCAAGTCAGGGGGTGGGTTTGACCGGGCTTTTAGTTGATAGGCTTCCCTCGTGCTGAAGAATCCTTGTGGTTGGTAGCCCCAACGAAGCGTATCTTCCCTAGCTTGTATAGGTATTCTTCTTTTAGTCAATTCCTCTTGGAGGGGGGAACAGTCGTAATGCTCTCCGAGATTGCTGCTTATCCTGTCACTATGCCAGCATCGCCAGGTGTGCTCAGAGGGGTTGTCTTGCCAGTAATCCGCTACTCGAGTCAGGCCCATCCTTGCTGTCTGGGTGCAGATATCGCGGGCCCATTCCTCAGTGCTAAGGACAGGCCATTGCTGCCAGGAATCCTGCCAGAACAGAGCCGTTTTCCCATCTCCTATTTCCCAGAAAGCATGCTGTGTGACCAACTGTCTATTTTACTTGGCTGCTGTCTAGATTAGAGAGCCCGTGTTGTCTCCATTCCATCTGATGAGGTTTTTTTCTGCTGTAGTGGGGGTGTATTTCTTCCTCCACAGTCTGGCCCAAAGATCTCCAGGGTATTTTAGCCAGCGCCACCAAATTTTGGCACTGAGAACCTTGTTCATAATAGAGGGATCCCTTACCCCCAATCCTCCATGTAGTTTGGGAAGACAGAGTTTTTCCCAGCTGACTAAAGCTATTTTCTTCTTCTTATTGAGGCCCTGCCAGATGAAATTCCTTTGAAGATTTTTGAGGTGGGTGAGAACAAATTTAGGGGCCGCTAGCGCTGAAAAAGAATAAATCGGGAGAGCTTGAAGAACAACTTTGAGCAGAATTAAGCGGCTTGGAAAGTTCAAGGCTCTAAAGGTCCAGGAGGATAATTTTTTGGAAAACGAGGTAAGGAGGTGCTCCCAGGAGGAATTTCTGAGGGCCTTGTCAATTAGGGGTAAGCCAAGGTAATTGGACGGAAGGGAGCTTCTTGTGAAGCCGAGAAGATCCGAGATATGACTTTGGATCGGAGGAGGCGTATTGAAAAAGAAGATTTGGGATTTGTCCTTGTTACAGTCCAGTCCGGAGGCCTCCGAGAAGGTTTGGAGTATCTCCTGGATGGAGCTGGCTTCTCGAACAGTAGGGCTACCTATTAAGAGTGTGTCATCCACAAACTGACTATGCGAGAGAGGAGGTGAGATTCCATGCAGGGGTAGGCCTGTCATAAGGTTCTGTTCTATAGCAGAATGGATGGAGCGGCTGAGCCCTTCGGCCATAATAATGAAGAGAAAGGGGGATAGGGGATCGCCCTGTCTGATTCCTCTTGAGGGGGAGAAAGGTCTGGAGGGTACACCATTGATAAGCAAGGAGAAGAAAGCTGAGGAGGTTAGATTTATAATCCAGGTTACCCAGGTTTTGTGGAAGCCAAAAGCTAGGAGCATTGCCCGCATATAACCCCAACTTATTTTTTCAAAAGATTTAGAGAGGTCCAGCTTGAGAAGCATACTTGGGGTTTTGGTTTTCTGCAGAGAGTGAATGACTTCATGGGCTAAGATGATGCTATCCAGGATCTGCCTACCCTCCACATATCCGGATTGTTCTGGAGAGATTATTGTTGGCAGGATTGGCTTGAGCCTTCGGGCTATCACTTTTGTAAGGAGTTTGTAAATCACATTGCACAGAGCAATTGGCCGGTATTGCGTTGCTCGATGTGCCTGCCCCACTTTTGGAACTAAGGTAAGAAAAGTGGCATTGAGCGCTTGGAGGACTTTTCCTGTGGTTCTGGATTCCTCCAGAATTTCCCAGACTTCAGTTCTGATCATCTGCCAACAAGAGTGGAAAAAGTCGCTGGTGAAGCCATCAGGGCCCGGGGCTTTGCATTTGGGGGTATCTTGCATCGCTTGATCCACTTCCTCAAGGGTAAAGGGTCGGAGAAGAGAAATTTTTTGCTCCTGGGTTACCAGCGAGGGTATGTTCATAGTAACCTTGTTGATTGCTGCCTGCCTATCGCCTATGGGCTCTGTGAGAAGATCTTGAAAACAATCAACCAAGTTTGTTTCCAGGTCAGCATGAGAGTGGAGTGTTTCCCTTGCATCCGATACCAAATGTGTGATCCTGTTGCAATGCCTTCTTTGGATGACAGTTTGGTGGAAGAATTTGGTGTTGCGTTCTCCCTCCTTAAGCCATCGGATTCGTGACTTCTGTCTCCACAGTATCTCTTCCTGTCTTTTTCTTTCTGCTATTTGTTGGGCTATCTCGAGTTCTTGTGCTTTTAGCTCATCCATGAGCCCCTGCTCCCGAATCTGATGTTGAAGCTCACTCATTTGCTGTAATAGCTATTTTTGTGAGTCAAAGATGTTACCAAAAGTTTGCCTATTCCAGAGCTTGAGTGTTTGCTTGAGATTCTTTAACTTCTGCTGGAAACGATACATTTTGGAGCCTTGAGAAATCTCTGCCTCCCGCTACCAGTCCTGAATGTTTGCCTTGAAGTCTGGATGGTCTAGCCAGAACTGTTCAAATCTGAAGGGTCTCTTCCCAGGAGTTGTTGAGACATCCACCCATAATTGTATGGGCCAATGATCAGAACCTGGGTAGTTTAGGATGGTTGATTCCATAGCAGTGCCATCCAGAAGAAATGGTTCCGACAGGAGGAAGCGATCCAATTTGCATGCGATTTGGTGTAGCCCCGTTCTTCTGTTTTTCCATGTGTGAGTATCATTGCCGGTTTCCAAATCTATGAGATTGAGGTCATCTATCAGATTGTTGAAAGCACTGGAGTCTAGATCCAAGCGCCTCGATCCTCCTTTTTTCTCCTCGAGGCTGCGAATGATGTTAAAATCGCCCCCAATAGTCCATCTATCATATGTGGTAAGGCTGGATAGATAATGCAGACTGCTAAGGAAGGCCTGTTTGTCCCTTGGATTGGCTGGTCCATATACATTGGTTAGGTGGCCGGGCCTGTTAGAGCTGATGAGTCTATACTCTGTTGTTATGGACCATCTGGTAGTGTAGAAATTTTCCATAACAACCATGTTGGTGTTCCAGAGGATGGCCACTCCTCCGGCGGTACCTGTAGCATCAATCGAGACCGCTCTCCCCTGTCGCCAGCAGTAAGGAAGCAGTCGATCAATGTCCTCCGAGGTGCATTTTGTTTCCTGTATCATTAAAACGTCTGGGTTTTCCACTATAATCAGTTCTCATAGCATCTTTTGCTTGCTACGTCCATTAAGGCCTCTAATATTCCATGAGATAAACTTCATGATGACAGAGGGGGTGGGAGAGGAGGGAAGGTGTCTGAGATCAGGTGGATCTGCCCTGAGTTTACCATGAAGTTCCCTATTTCCTGTATGAGCTTGTTTGTGGATTTTCTTCCTCTTTTCTTTTCTTCCTTTTGGCTTTTGCTTGAATTTTTGGTCTGGCTTCCCTGGATTCCCAAGGCTTTACTAGATCTAGCTGTAGATCCTGCAGAGGAATTGAGAAATACCTTGTGCACTTTCCTTAGTTGATCTCTGGGTATGGTGTAGAGTTTCTGATGTCGGTAGGCATGTTCAAGATGTTCCAGATCCACTCCAGCAAGGTCCTGTTCCTCTATCTCCATTTCCTCGTCTACGTCTTCTAGCTCTGGCATGGCTGGCGATTCCTGGTCCAAGCCCGAGGGGGATGGGTCTTGGTTGTTATTCTTGGAAGTTTTCCCAGGGGTGGGGCTCTCAATCTGAGGTTGATTGCTTGGAGGGGGAGCATTCATATTTGCGGGGGTTACTGTATCTTCTGGTTTATCTTGTAAAATTGCGAATTTATTGCTAGTGGAGGGGTCTTTGTTTACCTGGGCCGTGTGCTTCCTTCCTCCCTGTCGTCTTTTGCCTGCCTACTGCACGAATCCTTCATTGTCCTTGCCTCCTTCTGAGTTTCCTTCTTTGTTGAGCTGATTGAGAGGGCATTCTCTAAAGAGGTGGCCATGTTCGTGGCATTTCCTACATCGGAAGGGAATGTATTCATAGTCGATGGTCTGAGACCAGTCTTCGTCATGATATTCCAAAGTGATTGAACCCGAGAGCGGCTTAGCTATGTTCAGATACACACAGATGCGTGCATATGATGTATAGCGCCTTTGCTTAGTGGCCTCAGAAGACTTGACATATATGCCGATGGTATTGCCAATGCCTGCAAGGACTTCTTCCAGCCAAAATTCCTGAGGAAGAGAGTATAGTCGGATCCAGACCGGTGCATGTGCAAAGTCTTCTTTCTCTGGGCTGAACTTTTCTGTCCAGAATCTCAGAAATAGTCTGGCGGAGTTATAGAAGTATGGCCCCCCATCGAAGATGCGGTTCCGATCTTCTAGATTATGAAAGATTATTGTGAAGAAGCCCTTTGAGCCCAGTTGTAAATCATAGTGGCCTTTCGGTTTCCACCAATACTGGATCCATTTGACAAGGTCTCGCTCAGAGGGCCAAAGTCCTAAGAACTTCCCTACTAAAGTGTTGTCTCGCATGTACTGCTTCTGCTCCTCAATACGGGGTGAGCAGACCACGTATTTTGGGGCTTGCGGTGCTTGTGGGATGCATTTCCCCGGTACCCATGGGGCCGAACCTCTCGCAGCGACTTTTTCCTTGGCTGAATCGATGTCCATGTCGCGGTCTTTGAAGGTGCCCTCTGCCAGAAGCTGCTCGCGCATTTCGGGAGGCGTTTCAAATGTCGGCCGCTTAATTCCAGTCTCAGAGGTTGCATTGGCCGTGATCTGGCTGTAGGTGACTCTGGGTAGTTCTCCTTCCCTTCGATTCAGGGGCCCCTGCGGGGATGCCATTGTACGGGCTCAGTACGCGGCGACCAAGGTGATCAAAACCCTAGTTGCAGAGCTGTTGAGACAACTATGTGCCCCTCATTTTATTATTAATTTTAAAATCAATACGTTTTATTATTAATTTTAAAATAGCTTGATTCTAAATTGTCCGTTTGGAATAGTATCTATATTTATATTCTCTAATTTAGAATTCAAGTTCTAATTAGAGTGCACATTCACTCTTATGCATTACTTCTTACTCTTTTTAGATTGAAGAGAGTTTGTGTTTTTTGTTTTCATATTTCTTCACAAATAGTTGATCGAATTTAATTTTATATATTTGTATATTTTCTCTACTTGTATATGTTTTTATTTTCAATTTTTTAAAATTAAATTCACTTAATTATAAAAGGTGACATTAAAGTAAAGTAAATGTATATTTTAAATTATAAAAACTTTAAACATAAACATAAATATTAAATGTCAATTAGGTTTAGTAAGTGGTTGGGAGGAATGATTGTTATCCACTCCACCCAAATTTAATTTTTCTCAGTTACATGTTGAGCTCCTAACCAATATATTGTTGTAATGCTATGGAATCCTATTGTTGACTGGCCTTGTACCTTGAAGATTCTAGGATTTACCCTAAACTTAAAATGAGGGGAAATTTACATATGAAGAAATATGAAGAACACCTTTATCTTATTTTTATTTGTAGCCCGAGTAGTATAAGGAGAGAATAATTTTTTCTCCACTCAAATTCAATCCTTGTTAAGGATATGTTGGTACGTTATAATTTATTTGGAAGGGTAGGCACCCCATTAAGAATGTCTTGACCTTAAGTTGAGTTAAAGCTAAGACGTTGGAATTTCAAATAAAGAGAACACCTTTATTTTGTTTTTATTTGTAGCCTGAATGGTAGAAGGAGAGAATAATTTTTTCTCCACTCAAATCCAATCTTTGTTAAGGATATGTTGGTACATTATAGTTTATAGTTTAGCCCATTAAGAATGTCTCGACCTTAAATTGAGTTATAAGTTTTGTGTTAGACATGTTAGTGCATTATAGTTTAGTTGAAAGAGTAGGAACCCCATTAAGAATGTCTCGACTTTAAGTTGAGTTATAAGTTTTGTGTTAAATTGACTTATAAGTTTTGTGTTAGACATGTTAGTACGTTATAGTTTACCTGGAAGAGTAGAAACCCCATTAAGAATGTCTCAACCTTAAATTAAATTATAAGTTTTGTGTTAGACGTTGACAACTAGCCTAAAATTTATGATAGCATCCAAGGATATTTGAACCTAAACCTTAACTAATTACCAATTCTCCTAAATCTTTAAAAAAAATTCATTTTTAATACTTTTTCCACCTAAACCACTTTAAAAACACTTTTTTTTCATTTTTTTCACATACTCCTATCATATTATATCTTATTACTCATATCCTATTGAACAATCACATTTGATGACTCATCATTCACATATCTTATTGACCAATTTGATGACTCATCATTCTAAATAATAAAAGTAACTCCTTTCCTTACTCAATCATCGACAATGCGACCTCTCCGACCCTTATTCACTGTCCTACTTTTCAATGAGTTTTGCCATCCCATCTAACAATACATCTCAATTGGAAAAAACTTATGTCGGTGAATTCCCTCCTTTCTAGTAACTTAACCAAAGAATGAATATATGGGATCCCAAGTGGCCCACTTGGGAAACAAAACAAAAAAACGCATTTATAGTCACCTTGTACCCCGGTGCTTATCAACTCCAATTTGCTATCCCTGTTGAAGGTAAGTCTTCCCCTTTAAAATCCATCGCAAGCAACTAATCTTAGGTGCCAATGATAGTGGTCCCATCGTTTAATGTATTGAATTGAAAAAACAATACATGAAGTCCCCTCGTAAGGAACAAATTCAACAATTAAATTTTATGGTTACAATGATTCAGATTTCATTTTGTATTTATATGTTTTATAATAATAATAATAATAATAATTTATTTTTATGGTCACAGACAAGTCATATATCAAATTGGTGTATGGGACCTCCTTGTTTGTGAGACAAAGGATCCTCTCTACACAACCATTTAAATTGGTGTATGAGGACCCCTTGTTTGTGAGACAATGGATCCCCTCCACGCAGTGATTTCACTACTAAAGTATGCTAAAATCTACGGAGGTATACATAACCTACCTCCTATGGATTTGAACATGTGACCTCCATGAAGGAAACACGTGTTATTAACTATTAAGCTCACTCAGATTGTATATAACCTCTTATCTATTCACTAGGTGATCTATACCATCAAATTACAATTGATTTATGTGGACATTATTACCTCTTATTTCAATTTTATTTCTATATTTTTCAATTTTGTCTCAAGTATCACTTAATCTTTTTAAAAGATAATGTTTTATTTATATGAATACTTGATATATAATATTATAATATAAGTAATTGTCAATTCAATATATTTTAAGTGGTTGTGAAATGAAGTGTTAGTCTTCTCATCCAAATGATATATTGAACTCATAATAATTATATTGTTGTAATGGTTTTGATTGCCGTTGTTGAATCATAAACTTTTTTTTAGACTTTTGTTTTTGTTAAAAAGACCTAAGTAAGTAGAGTCTTGAAATTCCAAAATTTTCACCTTCGGATAATAATCAATTATGGTACTAAAAACCTCTTAGATTATGATCCTTTTGATTTCATGATGTTATTGGCATCTCATCATGATGCTCAACAAAGTTTCAATTTTTCTCTTTTTCTTGTATTATTGTGATGTGTGATTTCTCATTCCTTTCCCTCTATCTCTAACTACTCTTGTTGTTGCAAGATGAACTTGTGTCTTTGTCTATAGAACAAAAGAGTAGTATTTGTAATGAGAGTCAGAATAGGAAAGCAGTGGCAGTGATAATAGGGTTGTCAAATGAATTAGTAAGGATGTCAAAGAAATTAATTCATATTAATTTCCACTCGCTCTATGTTATATATGAAACACTCACATGACATATCAATGCTTTGAAGGGCTTGGAGTTTCTATGTACATTCCAAAAAGTTTGGAAGATGCATGAGTTTCACCAGGTGGTAAGTGATTTTGATGTTTTAATGGAGGTCTACGAGCAGTGCAGAAATACTTTATAATTTACATAGTTTACATAACTCAGGCTTAATGATTGATTATCATATCCTTAATAACAATGAAGGTCAACTACATCAATGCTCATGCAACATCAACATCAACTAAGGTAGTGTATTTGGCATAGGTTAATGCTACAAGAAGGTTCTAAGGATACTTCTACCATCATAATGAATGGAAAAAGGTGGATAATATAATAGAGATTTGATCTCTGGGTTGGTTGTTATATTTGATTTTTAATATATACATATGGTTGTTATATTTTCCCTTTAGGATTTTTGATATATATATTTTAAAGGGATTGATAATTCTAAAATAGAGTCAGATTTGATATGATCAACACAATTAATAAAGATGGAGAACAAGTAACTTTTTCACTCATCTCACTTATTTTAAGTTGCTTTCACTGCATATCAAATTATTTTTTATAAACACTTTCAAACAACTGTATTCTCAAATTGTTAATAGCCCTTTGTGTTCAATGCATGTATGAAGGCAAACAATGAAAACTAACAACATTTTCTTCACAAATGAGCTATTTTTACATATTAATGGGCACTCATTTCAAGTTCAATTCTTTAATTTTCATTTGCAAAAGGGGTTAATCAAAGACAAATTTCACACATAATTTAAGTTTTCTTCACCACATAGTTACTTAGATAAAATTCACTCATAATTTAAGTTTTCTTCATCACATAGTTACTTAGGGCATAAGAATTGTGTCATCAAAAATGATTAATGAGTTATGGGTTATGAATTATAGTTTAACACAACTAATCATCCATGGAACACTTCCGTTAACTCTATTATATAGGGTAATTATACTTTTTTTGGCTAGTCATGTTATTTTAATTGTTCAATACTAACTTGCAGATGAAGGAAGCATTACATTAGGCAAATTGTTAGATTGTTATGCACAATTTATTATTCACAATTTGTCTTGGAATAAACATTAATCTAGTTTAAATCTAATTTACAACTAGGGGAAAATCTCGAGACTAAGACTATATCATCTTGATCTCAAGGAATTAACCCTCTTATTTTTAGCTTAAGAAACCCAATGTTTTATTTGGGAATTATTTCTCAAGTAAAGTAAATTTGTAAAATAGAGCAAAGGTTCGCTAGTCTTTTCAAATGTCATTGTGTTCTCAATAATAATTGACCAAAAGTACTCCATACTAACCATGTTACTACCTTGCAACTAAGGAAAGCACCTACTCTCACGTACTTATGAGTATCAGTTTATTCAAGTATCTTGCACATTAATGTTATTTTCCCAAAATAGATCAAGTGAATACATCATTACTTGGTAGACTATATGTTTGTTTGCATTGAATCCTATTTCCTTGTTATCACTTGCAATTCATTGATGCACATTTATCTTCCTTCTAAGGCTATAAGCCTAGGTACAAATCCCACTGAGCATTTGGCATAGCCTACTGAGCATTTGGCATAGCCTAGGTACATACTCTCACGTACTTAGGAGTATCGGTTTATTCAAGTATCTTGCACATTAAAGTTATTTTCCCAAAATAGATCAAGTGAATACATCATTACTTGGTAGAATATATGTTTGTTTGCTTGAATCATGCTTCCTTTTTATCGCTCATTGATGCACATCTATCTTCCTTCTAAGGCTATAAACCTAGGTACTAATCCCACTGAGCATTTGGCATAGCCTACAAGAGATATTAAGTGTCAGTGATCAATTTGAATGGTTTTGAGTATCAACACCTCAAATGATAAGAGAGAATACTCTTCCCATCTTTCCTCATAAATCTTTAGTTAAGTTTATACTTGTATATTTGAATATCTTCTCCTCATCTTTTTATAATTCCTTCTCAAACCGATTTTTGATGTGTTCACTTCACTTATCTTTCTCTAGATCCTTTTCAAACCAAATTTTGATATACTCACTTCCTTTTTTTTTTTCAAAATTGTTTTAAGAACTCTCTCATTTTCTATATCTTCTATCGCAAATCTCATGAATGAAGTTTAATTACTCATAAACATTAATACTAAATTAAATAAATATTTTTAATATAAAAATATTTAACTATTAAGTAAACACTATTTACATAGTTTTTATAAAAAAACTCAATTTTTACATGTAACCACCAAGTTTTTTAATCAAAACTCAAAAAATAAGTTATCGTATGTCAAAATACATATTATGTTACATGTAATGATCGAGCAAAAAAACGTAAACACAAGGGCATTATATATATATATTTTTTCCAAAACATTTAAGTTGTAACTTATCAAATTATTTTCATATAACTATATATATTAATTAGTGTCACCCACATAACATTAAAAAAAAATAAAAATAAAAATTGTACTAGAATATTTAAAGAAAAACCAAACATTTATAGCAATTAGAAAGTGTTTATAACAAAAATAATAGCACGGGAAAACATTCATAAATTTATATAGAAAGTTTTCTTCTATCTACCAAAAAAAACTCGAATATAAACACACTATACATAACATGATAAAGCTTTTACATATTGAAAGAAGAGAACACAAGAAGTCAAGTAAACTATTAAAAATATTTTATTTTCATATAATTTCTCATTTTTTTAATTCTTTAAAAAATGAGATGTAGCTAATATTCCCTAAATTTGAGATGCGTTATCATGAATTTGACAAAATATGAAAAATTCATTTTTTTTCCTTAAAAAAAAAAAAAAAAAAGTAACTTCATTTCCAGAGAAAAAAAGTGCAATCCTTAAGTGCTAAAGCGCTTCCAAAAAAACAGTGTATATGTATATTTGTGACAATAAAAAAAAACTAGCCAGAAAGGCTTTCGATCCCTTTTTCTAATAGAAAAAACAAACATAGATCTTCATAGTTCAGATACTGTCTAGAGGAAGTGACAAGAGTCAATATGTGTAAATGACACAAGAAAATTACATTTCAATATAAACACATTCCCTTTTGGAGATCATCTCTCCATCAAATAATTCTTCCAAAACCATTTGATTTTTAATCAGAAACAATGCATCTTTTGACAAACAATCAACAATAGTAATATGTTCCCTAAACATGCATGAGCTAAGATGACAGAAAATAATAGAGATAGATTTCAAGTAGTGACCAAGAGCTAGTAGATCTCGATTTTCTAATTGAAGATCCTCCTTCATCCAATCAATAGTTAACTTAGAATCACCCAAGACTTGCAGTTCATATATATTTTGTCTCACTATGCACTTAAGAAATGCAAATAGTGCATTGAAATCACCTTGATTGTTTGTATCATGACCCATATTTGCTTTACCAATGACATAATGAGAGTCAATGAGATAGAGGATGAAACCCAGATCACAGAGTTTACTCGGCCCTTGACAGGAACCATAGAAAAATCCCCATAACATATTCTTGTTGATGTCCACATCGCCTACTTACCGAGCCTTTTTCATAGATAGAGAAACCTTATAGCTTGTCAGTAAGGCCATTGTTTGTTGTGAAACCTTAAACAAAGGGAAAATCGTGTCTTCAAAAATACCATCATTTTGAGCCAGCCCGATACCGCAGTTGACCAAGAATGGGAGGTTTTGATACTCCTTCAGAGAAGGACATGCAAAATACTCATGAAAACTATTGATCACTGAACGTTTGTCCCATAAACATGTCATCCTTAATTGATGCTAAATCTTGTGCTATACTTAGCGAGTAAAAGGACAATCCAAGAATAAATGAGAATTTGATTCCTTAGAACACTTACATAAGTAACAAATGTCTGGTTCCTTCTTAATCCTAAGATGCATTCTGTCCTAGGTCAACACACAACCTTTAAGAAAGAGCCAAAAGAAAAGTATTCCTTTCGGTGGTCCCTTGATCTTCAATAATTTTTTATACCACCGTTAAGTTTCATTTGCGTCCAAATTCAACATGACCTGATATCCAAGCTTTGTCGAGTAGAGACCCCCGTATTTGTTATAATACCACATCATCTCATCATCTGCATCCAATAAAAGGACATGAAACTTCCTCAGTTCTAATATGAATTGAGTCCAAAGCTAGTGTCGATTGGTGTTTATATCCAAAACCACAATTGTAAGACTCTTTGTCTTGGATAGACTTTTCCAATTATCCAAATGGGAACCCATGTATTTGGTGCTTCCCTTCCACAAATAGTTGAAGAAAAACTTATGTATATGATTAAGGATTCCTTTAGGAATGAGAGCTAAAATATGCCGATACACATGTATGGATTCAATCACTGACTTGAGTTAACCTCCCCCCCCTAGAGAAATCCACATGTTGCACCTGAATTTTATTCTCCTTTCAATCTGGGACAACAACCATTTCCAATTAGAAATGCCATATTTATTTGGTTTGAGGTTATAACCAAGATACTTAACACCATCCCCCATATCGTGGGAAGGAAAGCTGGAAAGATTGGGCATGATATGCTTGATGCCCTCCTCTATGTCTAGGAAAAATATAGTACACTTGGTTATATTAATAACCATACCTATAGCATCACAAAAGAACAACAATATATCATTTAGAATCATGGCTTATGTTGTCGCACAAAAACAAAATATTAGAACATTATCCACAAATAAAAAGTGAGTTAAGCATTCTCGTCTTCCCAATCTTACCCCCTAGAAATTATTCACTATTTTAGCTTCAGCAAGAGCCTAGCTAAGACCATCAACAACAAGTAAGAAAAGGTAAGGTGACAGTGTACACCCTTGTCGTAAGCCCCGAGAAGAATTAAAGAAGGGTGAACCAGATCCATTAATTAAAATAACAAATGAGACTAAAGACACACATGACATTATCCATTTAACCAAAGGAAGATGAAACCCAATATGCAATAACAACAGTCTGAGATAGAGCCAGGATACTCAATTAGAGGCTTTGGATAAGTCTTTTTTGATAATCGAGATAGAGCGCTTCTGAGTTTAGATAGAATGTAATCCTTCATGCGTCGAGCCAATGGATTCATGGATAAACCTTCCTTTGAGGAAACCAAACTGTTCAGGGGTAATGATATTGGAAAGAATTGGTTTAAGTCTGATATCAATTATTTTTGTAATGATTTTATAAAGGCACTTACATAAAACAATGGGTCTAAAATCATCAAAAGTAGAGGAGTAGTCCATCTTAGGGATGACTAGAATGAATGTTGAATGAATACTTCTCAACATCTTACCAGAAAGACGAACTTATTTCACGACCCAGAGTAGATCATCCCCAACAATGTCAAATACATCTTCAAACAATTGGGTTGTTCAAAAATCTGGTCAAGGAATTTTGTATTTTTTGAAAGAAGATATTATTGCCTGAATCTCAACTTTAGTAAATTCATGATACATAACTTGATTTTCCTCATCTTCATTGAGTCTCATAAATATGAGATCAACTTTAGTATTTCCCCAATCTTGACCTCATCTGATTCCTTGGAAAGAGATTTTAAGTGTTCAAATCCCATAGAATACATGCTGAGTACATTTTTATGCTTCCTTTTTACTCTATAAACTACACTTTTGCCTCTATAACCATCCATTTTGCCTCCATTTCATTCCATATTTTCCATAAAACAGCTTATGCAAGGTATATTTATCATTCTTTAGCTTAAGAATTGA
>ML792986.1:415506-426792 GCA_009831015.1 Picea engelmannii | reverse complement strand
TAATAATAAAGGAAGGACCTGGCAATTTCTCTGGTGGACGTAGCCCACACTGGGTGAACCACGTAAATCTGTGTCTCTCTTGTATTGTGTGTCTTCTGTGTTTTTGTTTCTACATTTGTTTTATTTTATTTCTCCGCGGTCCTATTTTTCTAACACATCCCTCTAGTGTAGACAGGTAATAAGAGTCATTGACTAGATTTCTTCCAACCTTAAAAGGGCCAAGCCAAAAATGATTATTTCCTTTGATATTAGTAGGCTTCCCTTTATTGGCATCTAACATCCATACCATGTCCCCCTCCTTGTATTTTCTGACTTTGAAATTGGTCGTTCCTTGAACAACCCTAGTGTATTGTGTAGAGGGAGGTGGGTGGGATTCTGCTATAAAGATTTCTTGCTACGAAGGATGGATCCGTACATCATCTTCCACCTTCTTTAGTATTTTCGCAGTCTCCGATTCCTGACCTTTGGACTCGTCCAAGAGTTGTTGGTATTCCTCTTTCTTGATCCATTTAATATGATTAGAATTTTCCTCCTTTACAAAAGGCATATCTTCTGGAGGATATTTATGAGGAGTCTGTCTGGTTTTGTCACGTTCTTTGTCATCTTTGATGGAATCACTGGGCTCTTGCATATAAGTTGTAGTGACAGGTACATTATGGATACGACCAATAGTTCCATCTTTCAATGGTCCATCTGATCCTTGGAAAATGTTGTCCAATCGCTCTTTGACAGATGGTACCTTGATGACTTCTCTCAAAGGGATGGTTACAAACATCTCGGATAACGCCCCTTCAAAGTCAAAGTTTAGGTTAACCCTTTCAGTCTTGGATGTTTTAGGAGAGATTACATCCAAAGGTGGGTTTTTTGTTTAGTCAGCAGTAGGTTGGTTCAACTTCTTTCTTCTATACACCTGGAACTCTTGTTTCTTTAGCTTTTCTTTTGATTCCTGGTCTAGTTTGTTTATTACCACCATTATGGCTAACCTGGTTGCTTCTTTTATGGCCTCTTGATGCTCTTCAATGGTGATATTTATTTGAGGGCGTTCTATGATGTGGTCTATATTGTTTACTTGTTGATGGCCACCATTACTGTAAGGACACTCATGTTCCCAATGCGCTTCACTGCATTGAAAGCACCAAGGGTTTTCATCCACAATGACGGTGCTTGGAACTTCTATGTCTTTGAAAACATCTTCGTTCCACTCAACGATATTAATTACTCTCTGTACTGGATAGCCATCTTCATCCAAATCTTCAGAGGTATTAGAGGCATCGTCGGGATAATCACCCCAATCGGTGTCTTCTCCTATCAAGGGAAAAGTGGGGCAGTATTGAAACAAGTATGGATCCATCGATTTGCAATCACTAGGTCCAAGATCATCTATTAATGATAAATAGGGTGTTTTCTCATCTTGCTCAAATTGACCGGTTTGTAATAGTGTGGGAGTCCCCTCAAAAGATAATTGGTCATCCAGGTCTTTCTTTTTCAAAAAATGAATGATTTCGCGAATTCTTTTAACCCTTTGCAAGATACAGGACATACTAGCATCTAAGTTGGTTCCATCATGCACTCGGGGGTCTTCAGACTTGGTTTCTAGATCTCTATTGGTTTGGTCAAAATACTCAAATCCAGGTTCACTCATATCTTGATTTTCTAACATTGGTGTGTTCAAGGCAAACAAGGAATCTTCAAAGTTAGGTTTTTTATGAGTGGCCATGCCCAAATCCTCGAATGGTTCATGTTGTCTTGAGATGTTTAAGACATTGTTGATGTTTGAGAAAGTTGTGTTCCATTTCCTTTTGGAAGGCATGAGTTTTACCTCAAGAATATCTGGGAACTTGGGTTCAGCTTCGGTGATATCCTCGTCACTGGATTCCCAAGGGTCATTATTGCACGATAGATTGACTTGATGGATGTAGTCTTCGAATTCAAGGTTCTTCTCAATCTGGCAAGCAAAATCTTGTGCTTCTTCTAGAGTCAAGGGTGACCAATCCTTGAGAGTAAACTGCAAAACTCCTTCCAACGAGTTCAAGTAGTGTTGGAGGACAACTTCTTCTGAGAAACTAAGCTCGATCTTCTTGAGGGGAAGGTTGAACCTATCATTGAAATCCCTAATGCCCTTGCCAGAGGCTTTGCAAATATCAATGTATTGAGAGTAAAGGGAGCCCATGCTTTATTTTTCACACCAATCTTTCTTGAAGGCTTGTTCAAGATCTTCAGTGGTTTTGATGCTTCCTTTCGGGAGTTTGTTAATCCATCTTCTGGCACTTCCAGTGAGTGAGCTCACAAAGAGCCTTAAAAATACATCGGGGTGTTCTTGTCTGGATTGGTGAAACTGGAATGCATCATAGAAGTCGGTCCAATGAGAGTTACCATAGGATCCATCTTCCCCTAAAAACTTAGGTATCCAGGACTCAACCTTCTTGGGTAGATCATGTAACCCCCCTTGGGTGGTAGGTAAGCTTAAAGGGCCAAAGAGTTCTTTATGAGACCATTTGGGAGAACTTATAGGGGTGACATGATTTGTGGAGGTCATAGTAGTAGATGAAAGTATATACTAGCACCCACTACAGGTCGTCATTAGCTATTTGTGGAGTCGCCGGATGATTTTCTTGAAATCATCAAAGAAAAGGGAAAAACACCCTAGTGGAGTCGCTAGGTAATCTTGTAAGAAAAGGATCTGAGGCAAGGCTTACTGAAAATATTTGTCCTCTTAGGAGAATTGACTCAGTGTTCCCTGACAATGACGCCAAAATGTTATCGCATAGTTTGTAGCTGGGTCAAATGGCTATAAGATAGAAGGTCCAAACTGGCGTAACAGGAACCTATCCCACCTAATGTCACCATGATGGGGGGGTTCTTTCTCTTCAGGGAGGTTAGGCCCAAAGGAGACGTCCTCGGTAGCCTGGAGTTTTGAAGAGGCAAAAGTTAAAAGGACAAAAGTAAAGTTCCCCCTCCACAGGTCACCACCAAAAATAGATAGTCCCAGCTAAACAACCAATAATGAAGTGTAGGCCCAAAGAAGAACACCTGCCAGGAACAAAGCAACAACAAACCAATATATATGTAGGCTATGATTCAATGGGTTAGTACTTCATAAAACTATTTGATATCAATATATAAGCAATTATAACAATAAATATTGATGAAGTCAATGTTTGTTAATATAACAATAATATCACTTCACCAATAAATATCAAGATGATGTAGCAATCAATGTATCGAATCAATCCCTTATTCAACAAATACTTTAACACCATTTAATTGCCTATAAAATGAAAAATGTTGCATCAAGATGAAGTAACCAAGGGTGACGTCAACCTTCCTAGGGTTAGTAGTTAGTTAGGGTTTCAATTTAACAAAGGTTTTGAGAGTTGTTTGATCACTTTCACTTCAACGCTGTAGGTCTAAGATCAGTGCCTAAGGGTTAATGGAGTCAATTTAGAAAAGGACACAAGGGTTGAAGGAAACTAAGGACTGGAGGGAAGGGTTCTGAAGTGCTGCTATGGCAGGGCCTCATAATCAAAACCTTAGGGGAGAGAGGCTCACTCCGGTGTTGCTAAAGAAAGGCCTTATGCTCTCTCCTCCTTCCTTAGGTCAACTTGGCAAAAATGGCTAGCATAAAGGATAAATCAAGACTAGAGAGTGTGGTGAGGGAGAGTGTTGCTAAGGAAAGGCTCTATCACCAAACCCTAGAAGCAGGATGACCCTAGGTGTAGATAACCTAGGCCTAGGACGTCTCCTCCTTCTTGACTTCAGAAAGTACGACTAGCTCAGGGAGAAGAAGCAATAAGAGTGTAGCTATGGCTAGGCTCTTCCTTCCTTCTTCAATGGCTGAAAATTTCTCTTTTAGGGGACATGAAACAAGGACCTACTTGTGTGCTTGTTACCTAGGGTTTTTATCAGCAAATTATAAACATATGCAAGAATATAAGACTACAACCATTCAATCAAGAATTTTTGCAGAAAAAATCACTTACATAACACCATGAAATAGCATGAAAACCCTAGTTGTAAACCTTCCTTCAAGAGAAATGCCAAAAATTCCAAGAAATGCCTTCCTTCAACAAGTGCGCCTCACTAAATCAACAAAACTACCCAAGTAGGGCGCAAAAATCAGACCTCACTAATGAGTGAGTGATGTGTTATGATAAAATGAGGCTAAAACTCCTCAATATATAGTGTATCAATGACCTTAATTAACTTTTAGGTCATAAAAAGGTTGACAAGGCCATAATATTGTTTTTACATTAAATTGTCAAATTAAAACCCTAACTGAGATGTAAAAAAGGTAAAATACCCTTCAAGGGAGGCACTAGCCCCTTCTAGGATGCGACATCCAGGATCAAAACGTTAGCCCCCCAGGGGCCTCTCCAACATGCCACAAGTGCCACTACTGCCCAGTCTACCTCCAAAAATGTCCATGAAGCAGGATGACATCATGGTGAGGATGGGGATGTCCTGAGCCTTCCAAGGCCAACGTTCCACTGAAAAGGGGTCGTTCCCTCTAGGTCGGGCTCCACCAAAGTGCTTCTGATGGAATGTCCTCTTCTTCTCCGGTGCAAGACCCTAATCAACCACTGTCCTGTCTCTACCCCCTGATGGGGTCTCAACATCCATCTAGTGGGCTCTTCAACCCCATGGAGGTATGAACTGATCATCTCCCCATGTGTACCAGTCCAAATGGTCCCTGTCCGTCGGGCATGACCCTGCACATTAAAAGCTATGCCCTCCATGGGCTCATCAGTCACCAATATCATAGCAATGTTAATCATGTTTCATCATTAATATTATCAAAAATATGCATAAGACCCTAATACATCAGTCAATAGCTCAAAGACATTACAAAAACCTACAATACAAGACTGGAGAAAAAGACAAGGCATCTTATTGGGCTAGTATCCACAAGAAAGGGGAAGTTTCCAGGAAGGTTTCATCCAAGCCATGTAAGTGAGGTGATGTGGCTAGGGGATGTCCAAACATGTGGGTGAAGTGAGAGCCAAGGATGCATGATGTTATCTATGGGTGCCTTTGTAGAAGGTGAGTTGTACCTGTCATGGATGCATTTTTTCCAAGCCCGTTCTTTCCTTTATTCTTTTCTTTTATTTGTTTTTTCTTCTTCTTTTTCTTTTTATTCAAGGGCTAAGCAGAGGACACTACCTTGGCATGGTGACCAGAGCTGACAGTGTTACCCACAAGTACTTTCACAGAGATGATAAGACTGGCTCGTGATGAGACCCCCTTTCCCTTGGCCATGCAACCAAAGGTCACTACCCTGGCGTGGTAATCAAATGGTGGCAATGCCATACTGTTAGGTACCCATGAACCTAATAGGATGGATCATGATGAGACCCCCTATTCTCTTGACTAGGTCTTGTTTATATTTTCTAGGTCCCTCTTGTTTCTTACTGAGAGGATTTTTATTGCCTTCTCAGGGATCCCTGGGTGAAGCATCTCTAGGTTTTATTTCTAGGCTTTTATCTTTTACCAGCTACTTTTACCTTCTGGGCATTTAGCCCCTTCTTCCCACGCGATAAGGTGCAATCCTACAAACAAATCAACCCAATGCCCGGACAAGGGGAATGGGACAAGTGAGGGAGAGATAATATGAAATAGTGGTGCTATGATGGGAGCAGACGATGGTTTTTCAGTAATCCCCTAGTGGCAAACCCAGACCTATGGGCACAGGCTTGCTAGGATACCCTATCAATCTCCCAGAGCATGGTCAAGTGGGCTAATGTAAGATCCAAGCAGTTGTTAGAGATAAAAGGAATCAGATGTATATATTTAAAGGTTTTAATGATCAAAAGTGACACATACCATGATACCTGGACCAATTACCTCATGGAGAAAGAACCTCCTCCGATACAAGACCAAGCCGAATGTGATGGATGCTACTGCTGCTGACAAGACGAATATGATGAGAGAAGAAAAGTATGGGCCCTCCAGGGCTATGCTCGGGTCAATCCTGCTCTCAGTACTCCATGTCTAGGAACTGTGGGCCTCGAGACATGATCTCCTGGTTATCCCTAAAAATCAGGGATAACAAGACCAAGACGGGTTATACTTAAAATGAGAACTAGGTTTCCTTGTCGAATGATCCAATTCTAAAAAAATTGGGGGATGATCAGAACAATGCAATTTACCGACCCAAGAAAAATATATCCCAATATCCTAAAGGAGAGAGTGATGAACAATGAAACGATCAAGTCTCTTAAATACCCCTTCAATGCCACTTTGGTTATTTCTCCATGTCAGACTAAGTTGAATTGGTTCGACATCAACCAAGCCTGCCACTTCAAACTTGTTGATGAAAAAAAAATCAAATTTATCTTCACAGGCTAATGTCCCCCATTTTTTCTCCCAGATTAGTGTAAAATTTAGGTCCCCTCCAAGAATAAGGTTGTTAGATTGAATAACAATTAGAGCAAATAGTTGATCCCAATAAGCCTCCCTACAATCATAGGGCCCATACATATTAAGAAGAGTAATGGAATGATCCAACTTCTTGCATAAAATCTCTATGCAAATACTTTAATTGATAGAAAATAAATTGATGATAGAGCAATTTGACATAAAACTGGTTATGATCCCTCACGGCGATCCATTTGAATCCAACCCAAGAAACTCCCAGCCCAGATTTTATTTTTACTAGATCGACAATAATTAGATCACATTGACCCATAGTTCCCTGTATTAGAACAATGTTTGGCTAATCCATCTCTGCAAACCTATTTAGAGATTGTTTTTTGGCCCTTCCCCCCAGACCCCTCATGTTTACAAACATTAATTTTATAGGGATCTCACCTTTGGGGTAGTTTCCTCTCTAAGGACCCCATAGATTAGGCATTGTCTTCCCTGTGAAACTTCACGAGAGGATTTGTCCTATGCATGCTTAAGCAAAAAATTCCACCCTTCTTTTGTATGGCTTGGTTCCTTTAGAAAATCATAGCCCAAGACCCCTGAGAGAGCCAAACCCTGAGTAGAGTTCTGAGGATGACGAAGGTAAGGATATCAACCATAAGAAACATCAAGGGAACTTGAGGAATAAGCACTAAGGGTGCCAATAAGTTTACGAAGTGAATGTTCAAAATACCTTGAAAGATAAACAATAAAAGAAACACCTTCTCATCGCTCAAGAGAATAATTTTTTGTTTCCATCCCTGAAGAGACACAAGGCCCCTACCCATTACCATGTACATGCAAACCAGAGACCGAGTACTTAGAAATTGAAACCAATTTAGGGTTTTGGATAGGGGAATTCTTACCTTAGGTGTCATGTGGATTTATGCTTTTGGACCACAGAGCTTCAATCCTTCTCCATTGAGAAGGAGAAAACTCCAGGATTTCACCAAAAAGATCCTACAAAGCCTAATTTTCCACATTGTGTGGAACAATATCTTCCAACTGAATAACAATATCCCTTACCAAAAAATAGTGTGATTGCCCTTCTTCTCTGTACATGATTTTTTTCTTTAAGTCCCCCTTTCTCCAATCCATGGTGAAGAAGGATGCATCGATGAAACCCTAGCCTCCAAATATGGATCAGGGTTAACAGGATTGACACCAATATCCAACCTATCTTCCCCCTAAATGTTTTTGTAGAACTTCAACTCACAATATGTCAATATGTGTCCCACCTTGTGACAATGAGAACACTTAAATGGAACATTTAAATAATCCATAGGTTAGGTATAAGACCTGTATCCCATGACCAGTTCCATAGACTCATAGAGTCCCTATCTCAGATCCATATCCATAAGAATTTGTGCTACCGATCTAAAATTACTAGATCTATAACTAATATCAGAAGCAATAAATGTCCACAATACCTCACCAATCGCCTTCAACCTAGAATATGAATAGAACTATAGAGGTAGGTTAGGAAGATTGATCCAAGTAGGCATACTGAATAGAGATTCTTCTCGGGCATCAAAGAGTAGGTGCAAAAAATTAGCATAGAGCAAGTGTCGGCCCTAATACCAGTGGCTCGAAAAAGTATTCTCCACATCATCCTTATATCGCAAGATGAACCTGATCCAACCTCTTCACAGAAAGTGAAAAATCAGGGCATGCCCTACATTCAGAACCCAAGTTTTTTCCATCCAAGAGTTGAGAGTGACCACTGACATTTGACGTACACAAAACATCCCAACAATCTCCCAAATCTCCAACTCTGTAATCTGGCTAACCTTCAAGTCTTCCCCCACTACCAGTGAGACCCCTCCTCGACGTGACTTAACAAATTTATGATGGTTCCTTTTTGTGCTCCCATGGACAAGAGGTAAACCACTACCTTGAAACTCTGCAAGAAAAATACGAAAACTACCTATATCTATTCTTGGGAACTTTTTGTATTGGAATTATGCTCAAGCATAAACATGATACTTTAAAGCAACATTTATCATCAATCAAGAATTTAATGTAATTCAATGGAGGATCACTTCAGCCATTTGGTGTTGGCCCCCAACTAGTACTAGGTAGTTCATTCTTGACCATGATTGGTTCCCAATCATCATTGGTCACTATTATATTTGGGGTTAAAAAATGACATTTATACGACATTATATTGACGTTTACACATCAAAATCAGTCCTTTCAATAAATTTTTCTTATTTTAATTTGTGTAAACTTTGATGTCATTTTACAAATGTCACTATATAGACATATTCAGTAAATATTGTTCGTATATCAACATTTAGGTATGTTGATATGTTGATGGGTTTGTGATATTCATTTCTCCCATAAAAATCATTTCGATGATGTCTCTAAGGGTCATTAAATCGATTCGTCAAAAGATACTAACTCATGATGCATAACAAGGGATGCAAGGATAATCGTCGTTTGATCAACATTTCTAGTGTGGAAATTTTGACATGGAAGAAATAAAAAAGACACTTAGATGTTGATAATTTGACGTTCATGTAGAGAAATCTATGTAGAATTATCGATATATCGACAATAGGGGGAGTATTTCACTATGCAATCCTCTTCCCATGACACTTCAATTCCATCTATAACGGCCCCTCCATTACAACTAGGAAAGAAAAGTAGAAAAGGTAAAAAAAAAAATTGGCATTAGGAAATTAACATCAACAATAAAACTCATAGCAACACATAATCTATGACATCATAAGTAAAAGCATTACTAGCTCCTCATCATTGAAATCAATAATGATGCAACCAACACATCAACATAAAGGATAGTGACATATAAACATAAATAGTGACACAGCTCAACACATCACAATCAATTTGAAGCAATTCATAAACAAGTATCAACCGGATACTGAATATAAAATGATTGCCCGCCCAACCTACCCTGCACAGTTAAGACCTCCAGGACACATAATCAATGCTCAAGCCCAGGATTCATCTAATTGATTTTGACCATTTAAGGTCTCATGGCTGGCGACTGTTTTGAGGAACAAGGAGGTGTCTACATCCCACTAAAACAATCAAGTCGAAAACCAACTAGCTCAATCAATCAACATCATTATTTTTCATGGCGCAAAATAATTTAATTACTAAATCAATCATATAACAACACCAGTTAAGGCACAAGTGTAATAAAATTTATTCAAATTTTCATGGCGCAAAAGAAAACATCTATTTTATTCAAGGCATGCGATTAATCATTTACTAAATTCAACAATAAATCAACTTTATTTCAAGGTGCGTGCGTGATCCAAATTATGAATTAAACATAAATCAACATCATTCAATGCGCGCAGATAATCTATTCACTTAGGAAATCATGCATCAACATTATTACAATGCACGCGAGTAATCTAAAGCATAACCAATTATGCATCATCATTAGTCCATAGCGTAAAGCAATCTAATTACTTAATTGTCAGCATAATCCATGGCACAAGGGAATGAAATATTAAAATGATCATACATCAACATAGTTTAGTAGCGAAATAGAATCTATGTATTAAAATGATCATACATCAACATTGTTTAGTGGTGCAAGGGAAATCAATCGCTCAATAATAGCATCACTAAAATTCTTCCAAGGCGCAAGGGAATCTATTTTGAAATGGTTTGCCAAATTATTGAACATGAAAGTTAATATCTTCAAAAATAACATGCCAAAGAGTCCACATGGTTATCATTTGTTATCCCACTTGTCTCTTTTAGGGGTTCCAAAGGCGCAATTTATGCTCCCTAAGTGATCATGAACAATCCTTGGTTCTCTACAAGTAATCAAGTAGGACTTCCCCAAGTAATTCGTAGTACTAGCTATAAGTATCTCCTTCATATTGGTCATAATGAAAAACATAAATGAGATGGCTCCAAGAATGGAAACTACTACCTTATTGCACCAACAAATAAGGCCAATAAATAATGTAAAAACAAGGCAATTAAATAAGCAAGATGTTAATAGGTCTTCAAGGTTATGATTATTTAGATCTGTAACTAAAAACATTGTTATGATGTACATACAATTTTAATTAAATAAGAAAAATAAGCATAAGGAGGTTAGGCTA
The DNA here is from genome assembly GCA_009831015.1 of Picea engelmannii. Lineage (NCBI taxonomy): Eukaryota > Viridiplantae > Streptophyta > Pinopsida > Pinales > Pinaceae > Picea > Picea engelmannii. The sequence continues at coordinate 416,296 of ML792986.1, read as the reverse complement.
TAGTTACTTTTCATATTTAAAGGAAAGAACTATAAATAAGATGTTTTTTTTTATATAACTTTTCCTATTAACAAACCATCAATAATCCCTGTTAACTATATAAATATTTTCTTTCTCACCAATCTTGTACAAGCTAACTGGATTGTAGTACAACAGTTACAATAATCGAATTAACATCATGTTAGCGATATTTCTGGTTCAAGGGGTTAGAATGTGCAAGAAAGGGGCAAAAACCCACTTATCCTAAGTTTGGGGTGTAAGCGCTCCTGTGGTAAACAGCAGGCGGATCTGGACGGCCGACATTCACGCGCCCAGATCAACGGCGCAGGGAGCGATTCCAGACCCCCCCGCCTTTCTACCTTTAGGCGGAAGGGGGGGGTCCGGAATCCAGGGCGCACCTCTCCAACGGACACGATCGAGCCGCCCGGATCAACGGCGTTTAGAGTGATTCCGGACCCCCCCCGCCTTTCTACCTTTAAGCAGAGGGGGGGGGTCCGGAATCCAGGGCGCACCTCTCTAACGGCTAAATATCAGCGCACCCAGATCAACGGTGCTCGGACAGTCTCGGCCTCCTCAGCAGCTCTGTTTTTAACCCTGTGGGCCCCTTCCCTGTCGTGTCGCCTTTTTCTCCTCCTTGCCATCTGTTTTCCTCCTGGCCGTGCGATGAGGCTCGCTCCCTTTAGCCTTTCCTCATCTTCCGACATCTGTCCACCCATATCATCATCTACTCACCTTCTCGTCCCCTGCCATGTGTCTCCTCCACCTCAAACACCATTCACCATGCACTTTT
>ML792986.1:388224-411026 GCA_009831015.1 Picea engelmannii | reverse complement strand
GTTTGAACTCATTTCTTCCTTAATCTGTTGCATACCGGATGTCTGTAATAGATCATAGCGCTCTTCTCGCGTGACTCTTCCACCTACTCGCCCTTTATTACAACTCACTGTTTGGAGTTTGCGCAAGACCTCAATCGTTCATGCATGCCTGGTCTGGTTTCTGAGTTGACACGATATGGTTCTGAGTTTCCCTCCATTTGATCACCCTTTAAATCAAACCGTGACATTAATTCTGATGGGCTTCGGGCTCTGCTCCTGCTAGCAATCCAGGAGTGACTTCCGAACGCCAACACATCACGAGCTGCTTTTGATAAATAACTAGGTTTACAATGCACTCGTTGTATCATGGAGATTACCTACTAAAACAATCAAGAAAAGAAACTATGGTATCATGAAAATAATCCATAATATTTGACCAGCTAGAGTATTTAGAGTAATCAAGAAATTTATGGCTGATGTTTCATGTTGCCTACAATTATTAACAGAAAGGAAAAAGTGAGCCAAGGGATACAAGTGCAGAATCTAACCACAACCATTAAGGCGAAAAACATAGAGATTAAAGGATGATCGTTGAGCAATAAAATTTAAAATGTTGGGTATGCACTCTCCCACCAAAAATGTAGAGAGTAAAGAGGCAATTCGTTGGGAAAGGAATCAAAATTAGAGGTTGTAATTTCCCCATCGATATGTAGAGGGATAATATTTCTAAAAACACAGAGGTGAAACAAGGGAAAATGCCAGGAAATTGAATGGATACCAAGTTGGGTGAATGCCTTAAATAATAGAAGTTAAAGAAGGGTTTTCCATGCTGGGTGTAGTTAAAACACAGAAGAGAATCAAGTGAAAATGCCAGGGGATACACCTCTTATAAAATCGCTGAGAGAAAAAACTCAGAGGATACACCATGTACCAAAATCGCTGAGGGAAATTTTGGAAAATACACCAAGTACAAATTGGTGAGGGAGAAAACTCAAAGGATACACCATGTACCAAAATCGTTTAGGGAAATTTCAGAAAATACACCAAATACAAATTGCTAAGGGAGAAAACTCAGAGGATACACCATGTACCAAAATCGTTTAGGGAAATTTCATAAAATACACCAAGTACAAATCTTTGAGGGTATCAAAAATTCGTAGATATCTTTATGAATTCACAGATAAAATTGAAGCAAATTCATTGGGCAAAAGAGTGAAGGCACAGAGCCTTGATCCTCCAAAACACAGATACAATTGATGCTAAGTGTTACGAGGAAAATATATATGCATATACACATACCTATACGTGATCGTTTGCAAAAAAACCAGCGTATAAGAAGCCCTATACGAGACTGTGTAAAATTTAGCTCACGTACATGTCCATGGATAAGGTTTTTAAAATGTTGGTAACTCAAAAAATGGTTTGAATCTTGCAGGATGGTGCTAGAGTGGAAAGAAAGAGAGCATGAAGAGGTTGATGCTGCAGTGGAGAGAGATCCATGGGCCCAAATGGCCTTAAAAATATGTGGGCTATATAAGTTTTGGGCTCTCAAAGGTATGAGGGCTCAAGTGAGACTACTTCAGCTACTCGTGAACTACTAGGATCCGGATACTGAGACCTTCAACCTTAATGGTAAAACCATTGAGGATTGAAGTTGAGGACATCTACTTCTTGACAGGATTGTCGCATCGGGGTGAGGTGGTCAACCTCAAATCCTAGGGATCTGTGAGTGGCATGAACATAGAGGATTACATAGCCACTCATTGCATTGCAAGGATCGAGAAGGTAGGGAGCCAACTCCCTATTAGAGAAATCAATAATCTGAGTCTCAATATTGTTGTCCTAGTGTTGACACAGATCATAGGGTCAACCTCTTTGCACCAGGAATCGAGTCCACTTATGTTCTATTCAATGGAGTGCTTGTGACCCACGGTTTATGACTGGTGCACCTCACTGTTGGCCAACATGAAGAGCCAGATGATAGATTGCAAAATGGGTAGAAAGAGGAACTTCAGGTTCGCGTCTATCCTGTATAGTTTTTTCTTCGATCGGGTTCCAGGTTTGGGTTCTAGAGTTGAGATTGTTTTGCATGGACCGCACGATCCAACCATGGCACGGTGAACTAAGGTGATGAGGCGACAGGGGGGTGGTAGGGTGCCAACACCCTACAATGATGTGTTTTTCTTTTGGTGGATTCGGCAAGTGATGGATTTGGAGGACTAAACTTACATGGGGATTGACTTCAGAGGAGATACGGACATGTCATTACCACCAAGCTCCACCTACGAAGACATAGGTATGTCAAAGTTTTTTATCTCATTTTTTTGTATTTTTGTATAAGAAAACAAAAATATTTTTGGATGATGTCAGGTACTAACTAGACATGTATGTGACATAGATGTAGGTCCACGATGACCGAACAGACTTCCAGGACATTGACGGAGGCACTGGGGGGATGAGCCAATGAGAGGGGATGCTGATAGAGTGCTTCAAAATGTGCAGGGAAATCAGTCTTGTTTGACACAGAGGATTCACATGGTTCAGGTAGAGGATCTGTCGGAGGCGATGTAGCGACAAGTGGTGGGTGTGCACCGTGCTTGGGTACAACTCTTTCAATGTCTCACAAACTCCATAGTATTCTATCATGACACACATCCGGCACCACAGGCGTAGATGTCGTGATTGTTATATGATTGGCTGTATATGTATTTTGAGGGTGTCAGCCCCAATTTTGTACTATAACATCATATTTTTTGGAGAGATGAAATATATAAAAACGTTGATATTCGACTTTACTTATGTTACAATGTTTACATTGATGAAAGTGTTTTCTTTGCTCTAGTTATGTGACAAATGCCAATCTAAAACAAAATTAGCATATGCATCAGACACATAATTAGAACTTCTAGGTATGTGATGACAAGTAATAAAATCAAAATGTCGCTCCAAAAGTCGTACTCGTAAGAATCATTGGAGTAGAGTAGGGTCTTGCACACAGTAACTACCGTTCAACTTACATACTACTAACTAGGAGTCCAGGTGAACTTCTAAAGAGTGAATACCATGTGAACTGACATCGTGTAAAAGTTCTATAACAACTCTATACTCGGCCACATTATTCATGGAAGGCCCTACGAAAACGCCACCTGAAGACACTAGTAGACCCTCGAGTGAGTAAACAACCCAAGTGACGTAAGCCAAGTTCTGTGTATGATGGCTGGCCCCATCTACAAATCCTAAGTAGATTGAAGACTCCGTTGACATCTGCTAACCAAGGGAAAAATTGATAAGCAAGCGAAAGATAAGATGTATACACTAAAATACATTAGTATACAAAGAGTTATGCCCAAGCTTGGGGCTCAAGTGTAATATATTTTCAAATAAAGCCCATTCCTGGGCTGAGCCAACATGTTCCCTTCATAATATTCTAATTCATAGGCTCCTTTTTCTAAGACACGTCACACGATATAGGGACCGTGCCACATGGGTTTGATATTTTTTGCCCCCAGTGGTTCTTTGGCTTGGTCATACAGAAGGACCAAGTCACCCTCAGCGTACTGTCGAGGATAGACAGACTTATCATATTGGACCTTGACACGTCTTTTATTATCGTCTATAGCCATGGATGCGTCTCAACACTGCTCATCTAGACTCTCTAGGTGTATGAGGTGTTGTTCGAGATCGAAAGTGTCAAGTAGGAGCGCAAATTCCAATCTAAGAGAAGGGATTTCACATTCAATAGGTAGGATCAACTCCACACCGTGCACTAACTGGAAAGGAGAAAAATTGGTGGAAGTCTTAACCAAGGTTCGACATGCCCAAAGTGCTGGGTAAAGCATGATATGCCAGTCGGATTTGCTCTGGCTGACATTTTTATGCAAAATGGTCTTGATAGACTTGTTTACGACCTCTACTTGTCCATTTTCCTGGAGGTAGTAACGGGAAGAATGACCATGTTTAAACCCCAGTTTTGATGCTAATTCTTTCATCATTTCATTCTAAAAGTGACTTCCATGATTAGTGATAATATCACTCTGTATTACGAACCTGGCTATAATTTGATTGAACATGAAGAAAGCAACAATATTATTATCATATTTAACTGTAGGCATGGCCTCGACCCACTTAGTAAAGTAGTCTATGACCACGATAATGTGTTGATGCCCCCCAACCGATGTTGGGTTGAAATCCATAAAATCCACCCCCCACTTGGTGAAGGGACCGACGGTAACGACTAGATGGAGAGGGGATGGATGCGAGTGCATTTTTCGAGTGAACACCTGGAAGGGGTGACACTTCTTAACTGATTCGACGCAATATTTAAAAATAGACGACCAAAAATAATTGGCTCGCAAAATATTCTGGGTTGTCGCAAGCCCGGATAGATGACCACCACAAACCTCACTATGTAAGTCATTTAGAATGGACTCAGCTTCTTCGTGAGTCAAACAACAACATAGGATATTGTCTACTCCTCAGGGATACATAGTGTCACCAATGATAAGGTAGTTCTTAGCTTGGTATCGTATAGGCCGTCGGTCATCTCGCGAGAGATGCTGAGGGAACTTCAAAGTTTGAAGATAGACAAAAATACATCCATACTAGGGGTCTGATGATGAGACAAGGGAAATGTGTTCATATGCAAATGAATCAACATGATTAACATCCTCATCTAACTGAGGGAAGTCGGATATTAAATCTGCAAAAACTAGTGACTTTTTGGACTTCACAGAAGCGAAATCGAGATCAAATTCTTGTAGAATGACAATTCATTTATTGTACTTTCCCCCTATGATATGCCAAGTAAGGATGTATTGAAATGGATTGACATCGGAAACCACAATAGTTTTTCAAAGCAATATATAGTGTCGTAATCGTTGAACTGTGTGAACGACAACCAAAGATATCTTTTCAACATGAGAATATTTAATTTCAGGTCCGACTAAGTTTCGATTAAGATAATAAATTATGTGATCATGGAGCTCGTCATCCTCCTGAACCAACACCATACCAATCGTCTCTTTGGACGCGATGACATAAATCAAGTAATCTCTACCATAGTCTCGAGATTTCAACAGAGGTGTCGATACCAAGGCTTTCTTCAAAGCATCGAAGGATTCCTGGTCTCACTTATCCTAGATAAAAGGAGTGTCCTTCTTTAAGAGATGCATGAAACCCTTAGAAATGTTGGCATAGTTCACTATAAACCATCATAAAAAGTTAGCTTTCCCATGTAAACCTTGAAGTTGATGAATAGTGCGCGGGGGAGGCAATCAAAGTATTTCCTCAACCTTTAATGGATCTACCATGACCCCAGTCTCAAAGACTAAAAATCGTAGAAGTCGACCTGACCTAAAGATGAATTTATGAGGGTTCAAATGGATGAAATAATGGCTACATCTTTCAAAAACTAGCCGAAGGTGTTTAAGGTGATCCACTCTCTTACAGGAGTGAGCAGGGAAATTGTCGAGATAGGCTTTGACTATATGCTTGAGATCGTGAAATGTGAAGTTCATAGCTCATTGGAAGGTTGCTCCAGTTTTGTTAAGGAAGAAAGACATCTTCCGGTATGCGAATGTATCCCAAGGGAAAATAAATATCGTCTTATGTTGGTCCTCGGGCTTAATCTGAATTTGGTTATACCCTAAAAATCCATCCATAAAAGAAAAACTTTGCTTCCCACACATTCATCAAGAATATGATTAATGAAGGGTGGCAGGAAGTTTTCTTTGGGACAAGATTTATTCAGGTCACAAAAATCCATGCATACACATATGGTTCCTTGATTTTTATTCACAGGAACGAGATTGGATACCCATTCAGTCAAGAACACTGGGTAGATAAAGCCAACGTTAAGCAGTTTTTCTATGTTTGCGTTAATAGAAGGGGCCTTCCTAGGATTGACAACTCTAAATCGTTGTCCAACAGGCTTAGCATTCGAGCAGGTTTTAATCTCATGTTCGACAATTCAAGGGTCGATTCCTGACATCTCTTCATATGACCAAGCGAATACATCGTGAAATTTCTTGAAGAGCTTGGTGTAGATCATAATTTCTTCTAACGAACAATCCACATCGATGTATACATTTTCAACCTTGCCAGGAATACGAGAGATATTGTTCATGACAGTAGAATAGATAATCATCATATTTCCTTCAGCATAAATGTTGTGCGTATCAAGTGGAACTACAACCTGTCCGACTATCTCGCTCAAGGTAGATCTAAAATCATCTTGTTTGATTCTGGCAAGCTCTGGGAGAAAATAAGACCGATGATGCATATCATCCCATGGATTTTCAAAACCATTCATGGCCTCTACGATAGATTCATCCAAAGGTAAAGTCTCATCAAGGCAGTCATGTGAACAAGACGATGAAGTGGCCCACACGGGCTCTAGAACAGGATCCTCCTCGTCCATCTATGAGGTAACATGATTTGGATCGACGGAAGAGTCAAGAACAACCTAATACACTATCTCTGATGTCGATAGTGGCATGGCCATTCCAATATGTGACTGACCTTCACAAGATGCAATCAAGGAAGGTAGGGTCCAATAATCATTAAAATACGAAGTGCGGAAAGGAACAAACCTCTTTGACGAAGAAGACCTACTGGACATGGCGTATATGTGATGAATAGGTGCCATGAATTTGAAGGTACCCATAAGGGATGAATACATTCCGACACCGATATTCTCAGTTGCTTGCTGAGAATTGTTGATCACGGGGATCGACGGTCCAACCGATGCATTGGGGCTATCATACACAAAGGACAATTGGTCGATTGTCATGATCTTCCCATCGTGAGGAAAGAAAAGTGTGTGGAAGACGAATGATACAATTGCAGTCATAGCATAAGTCCAATTGTGTCCTAGTAACAAGTTACAGTCGAGGGGTGCAACAACCACCTTGACATCCACCTCTATCGTCTTCCCACCTAACTGGACTGGGAGGGCAGGAAGAATATTGTGAGGGTGGAAGGAATGACAGTCAAAAGAGGTCAACATGGTCGGAGATTGAGAAAGGCTTGAAGAGTTGAGGGATTTCCAACAAATCAAGAACATCACACATGTTGCAATGCCTTCATCAACAACAATACTTTTAATGGTATACTTTGAGTAACCCACGTGGATTTGGAATTCCACATGGTAAGGCAAGCAAGGCTTCACATTCGTGACGTCAAAGTTGATAACTCTAGAGCCATAAGGATCTAGAGCTCCTGACGCAGATAGCAAGGCATTCCTCTATGAAGGACACGTCTAGAGTACCTCCAGAGCTGACATCATAGAAGGGGTTTGACCCACGTCTTCAACAATAGAATAATTATGGGCGGCTTTAGCATTAGGATTGTGGGTGGAGCACTTGAGTACTCCTTTCGAAATACGAGGTGGGGGCTCTATTTTTTTGATCTATAAAGGCATCTCCAGAGGAGGGGGGGACTCTAGACTAGGTACGGTATGTGAAGAACTGTAATTGTGAGACCGAGTGGCTACATTAACCTCATATGTAACCATATTGATGCATAGACGGTCACCATCTTGAGTCGGTGGGTTTTGACTCCCACTCACCGCATTTCCAACATTCGAGGAGATCGAGGCCATGTGCTGATTATGTGGAAAAGGATTAGTCAACACAGCGGGCGGTAGAGACAAAATCCTCGTAGATTTCGCAAGTTTGGGGCATAAGTGGCTAAGGTGGTCGTTTGTACAAATCTTGCAGGGAAACTTCACCTTCCTCCTTTCTTTCTTTCCCTCACCAACATTATTATTTGACTTATCATTATTATCACTGTCCTTGGGTTTATTACTATTCTTCCCACCCTCATGATTGTTACCACGTCCTTTGTTTTTATTCCCTCCTGGTTGTTGGTTACCATTCGGGTTAGTCGATGACTACACATAATGTACATCGACCAATTGAGTGGGAGTGGAGGACACGGATGAAGCTAGCACTCCTACATAATGGTTTAGAGACAACTCTTTCAGCTGGCTTGTCACCAAGTTTGCATATTTTACATTGGCAGAGCCTACAATTCCATCAGCATGAGGCTCGAGATTTTGTCTAAGGTCATAGTTTGACCTCGGTGCATCTGGAAGAATCTTTTATAACATCCCAGACTGAGCATATATAAGATCTAACTGCTCGACTTTAAAAATCACTTCTTCCTCAGATGTAACCCCATATGTAGAAACATCCTTCAAAATATAAGGTTGTAGAGATTTAAGGAACCACTCTAGCAGGAATTCTGGGGGTATGTAGGCCTTGATCAATCTCTTCTGTCTATGCCACTCCTAGATATGATCTGAGATATGGGTGGCTTTTTCCTGAAGGAAGGCCAAAAGAAGTTCTATGCCTGCATCATAACAGACTGGAAATTGGAAGTGGTTGAGGAAGACTAAAACCATCTGATTAAAAGTTTTGTACATCCCCCCTGGTAGCTCTATATACCATTTTGCGGCGACCCCTGTGAGGTTGCATTGAAACAATATTAAACAAATAGAATCATTGTTAAGGGAGTTTGAAGCGCACCAAAGGTGAAAAGTAGTGACATGATCACCGTGATCTTCACCAATCTTTCCTTTGAATTTTGGAATATCTGAAGGAAGCTTGGTGGGGAAAGGGGGCCATGTCAGATCATGATGCACATGGTCATTCATCAATTTAGACAAGTATGGAAGATTGAGCGTGGCCAAAAAAGAGAGACATGGTTGCGACATCTGGCCCCAAGCTCCCTGGAAAGATTGTTGTTAGGGAATCCCAGCCCATCCAGGGTTCTGGTATGCACCATGGCCCTGTCCGGGATTGTAAGACCCTCCTCCGAACTGATTCATGAGGGGTTGGTTGGACACCATTCCAATAGGAATGTTATGATGAGGGTTGTGAAAATTTCCCCCAGCTGGAGTGGATCCAGGTTGGGGGTTTCCCAACGTATGAAACTGACCTCCTCTGGGTGTGAATCCGGAGGATAAAGGTGGATTTGTCATGCCAAATGAATTGGTCGCAATCGGTACAAAGGAGGTAGGTGTAAAAGACAGACCATAAGCAATAGCTTGTCCGCTAGGTTAGTTACTCCATCTAGGAGCATTAGGACCAGGATTAGACCCAGGGTGAAAAGGAGGAAGGCCTCCAACTATAGGAGTCGTTTGTGGGATATGAGCACCACCAATGAAAATGGAGTATGTGGAGGAGCCATGCCTCCAAGTCCAATACTATTATTCATATTAGATGCTGGGATGGAGGATGAAAATTGCAATGTGGAATTCGACATACCATAAGAAAAAGGGCTAGAGGTTGTAGGGATGGACTAAATATTGTATCCCGATGAGTGACAAAGGGACCCAAAAGGGTTCACGGCTATAGGTTGATTATTCACTATAGGACGAACATGAGTGATGATAGGAACCTCCGACACTACAACCATTGTACTGGTTGAAGGTGTCAAAGGAGTACCATTAACTATAGTGGGTATGGGAGTTGAAGGAATCCCAATATCTTTCTGACTCGATTCAGTACTCATCCTTGTATGATCACAAGTCTAGTAAGTGGAGGTGTGTGTACCACGTTTGATAACTTTACGCCTTTCAGAAGTAAAAGACTCAAGATGTGGTGGTAATTGTAACAAGCGGCAAGACCTGAGGGGAAGTTGGTCCGACTCCATGATGACTCAAGACTCGAGATATAAAAAACAAATCCTAAGGCCAACTAGTAATCAAGGAGCACACCAAAATAAAATAAAATAAAGGCCAATGTGCACACAAATAGGATAAAGTGGCTGAAAGGGGCCTCCCTCCCTAAAGTAGGTATGCCTTGCTCAAGAGGGGCCTGAGACTCCCTGCAAAATATCAGAGGTATCCAAATCAGTTATAAGGGCCCTCTTGGGCTTAACAACCAGTCGGTCAGATCCCCCAAATAGGTAATCTTCCATAAAGGTTGTGTGTTTTCTGACCCTTATTTGACCCAAGGTACCTACAAAATAACCCCTGCAAGTAACCTATGTGGTACCTATGCCAATAAACTAAGCAACCATGATATAACAGATGCAAAGGTGAATAGTCGTAATTCAGATCTACCATATGGGAAGGGTAACAAAGCCCAAATTCTCGAAAGCACCGCCTCTCACAGAGGTAAAGGTACCAGCAAGATCCCCATATACGAATAGATCCCTAGAAATATATCTAACGCTAAGAAGGTATTGGGGGGATATCCCCTCAACCACCCTCACGCGACCTTGTGCTTAACTCTGATGTAAGCGGAGCCTCCTGATGTCAAAAAATTATACAATGGATTTCATCACTCCCTTAGTCAGATACATATGTTGATTTAATAGCCTTGGAGAAGTTTACTCACAAAATCCTATTGCAAGGCTCTAAATCCTAAGCTAGTTTGTGCACCCTAAAGAATAAAATTGTTTCTAATCAATTTTAAATTATCAACGTTGCTTTTAGTGGCCTTGCTTACTCAAAAAGGTTTGGTCGTGAAACTAATGATGTTATGACTCAACAAGTAAAACAAATGAATATGAATAAAATGCAAATTCCTAACTTCAATTCCCAATAAATGATAAGCTTTTCAAAATGCAATTTTCAATTTGTTCTGCAATTCCAAATAAGATACAATCTTTCTATACATGTACTAAGATCAATGATAAGGGCCCAAAAGATCAAGTGCCAACAATGCAAAATGCTAAATATTTTTGTATTTTCAATATAAAAGAATGAAAATGAAAGGACTGAACAACAACTTGATATAAAGATTCTATTGTATGGAAACAGAGACAAACCAAGTAGGATATCAAGAAGCAAACACCTAGCCCAAGATGCAAGGACAATCAATGAAAAGGATGATGAGAAAGGCACCGCTCGAAAATTCAACCAAAGAAAGGTTTCCTATCATTCTACAGGAACTTAACAGTCATAACAAAGACCCAAGAAGACTCAGTAACCATCAAAACTTACCCAACAAACATCAAACTCAACAACCAAACAGAAAAGGATGATGTACACGACTTTTCAGGAGAAAACCGCATATATACACTTCTTGCAAAAGGACATCACACGTATGTACACAACTGTCAGGTAAATGTAGATTTTCTAATGACTAAAATCAACAAACTGAAATTTTGTCAAACACTTAGCAAACCAACGATAATTGTCTTCATAAATTTCAGAAATGCAAAACCTCACATTCAGAAATTTCCATAAGCAGAAATACACATTGCTAAGCAAAAATATTTCAGCCAAAAAATCATAGAAAAAGTTTCTTGGGAAACGTGCCCTCTTTCCTTGGAAAATGTGCCCTCTTTGTTGCTCACTTTCCTCTCTCAAGCATGCTCAGAAGATCTCTCTAACTCTCCTCCTGATGTGCTCTCAACATCCTCCTGATGTCTTCACAACATGTCTTGCACACTACCCAATGCATTCTTTTATAATCTGAAAATGACATTTTCCCCCCAAAAGTGTCTTTTCACCTTCCTAACCCTAGGTCCAAAGGCCAAGATCAAGGATCATGATCCATTCCCTCCAAAATGTCTCATTAAAATTAAAGTGAATTTCACTTTATTACATAAGTGCTTTATGAAAATAAAGTCACTTTAAAAATAGAAGGTACACTTTATTAAAAAGTCACTTTACTAATAGAACCACTTAAAACAACTTTATAAAAACTATTACAAAGTCAAGTGCTTGGTAGTGAAAATATTAAGGTAACATTCGCATACAAGACAAAACATGCGGAGTACCTCCCGTGCTAAAATCTAACACTCCCTCTTAGCGAGGGAGGTACTTCTGGTATCACCACCAGAATCTGTTTCCATCTCATCAACTGCCATAGTTGCTCCATCTATAATAGAAGTCTCTGCTCCCTTAGAACATGAAGCCACTACTCCCACTGCACTGGAAGCCTCTGTTGCTACCTCTGTTGTACCACGAACTGAAGACATGCTCCTAGGAGACTGCACAGTCTCCTGAGCATCCAACTGTGTCGACTCATGCCTGCTGAGTCCCTTGAGAGTCCCGGAAGAAGACTGAGTGCCATGTATCAAATCTCTCTCTCTCTCTCGTGTTACCTACCAACTCTCCGACATAGAATCTGAGTCCAGAAATCCACCGGACCCCAACATAGGTCTACCCAACAACCTATACAAGCCCTCATACTTGACACCAAGCATTACTGTTGTGTCAGCAGTTGCTCCCATAGGGTACAAAAACACATGTCCACTATTGAAAACAACTCCAAATCCACTCTCATCCAAAGATGACACTAAGAGAAAATTAACTGTGAACTCTGGAACATATAACACCTCACCAATCTCCAGAAGACCTCCTGACTCTAGTTGGAATCTCATCCTTCCAACCCCCTTTACTGCATGTTGTGGACCGGTTCCACAATTCACACTACAGTCCGAGTCTATCTCTGTAAGATCGAGGAAAACTGACCTCAACCTAGTCATGTGCCGAGAAGCACCACAATCCACAAACCAAGATTAATGTCCTTGAACACTAGGCATCCACTGCCCACAGAACCAACCATGAGAGAGAACTCCTTCTCAAATTTCTGAGTAAACTCTACAACTTCTGCTAAAGCTGACACCTCTAGTTCTGGTTTCTTCTTCTTGTTGTTCGGACATTGACTAGCATAGTGGCCAGTCTTGTGACATGCAAAGCATTTCACCTCATAGAATCCTTTCCAGAAATTCTACCATTGCACATTGAAAAATATGAAGAGACTACAATTCATTTTGGTAGTTAGTTATCATGACTATACAATTAAAAATTCTAACCTACAAACCAAGGGCAACGCCCAAGAATTTAAACAAGATTGCTTCATAAATCTTCAATGAAATTATTAATTAATAATCAAAATTACAACTATTCAATGAAATCTCAAACATTCAATCTACAAAATCAATCTTGCTACACTAACACTTCATAAATAAAGTACCGGAACCAATGAAGGTCGAGAGTAGATGATATTCGTCAAGCACTTGCACTCCTCCTCACTCCATCTTGTTAATCCCAGAGACTTCATCGGTACCTCCCAGCCAACACTAGGGGTACTCTTATTCCCTCTTAGCCCCCCGAGCTGCAAAGGGGCCAAGCATACACAAACCATAAATACTCTAGCTCCAAGCTTGCCTCGCAAGGTAGAGCCACCACTCTATATCAATCTTGGTATCCCAACTCTCACAAGTAAAACCAGTCAAAAATGATTTTGGCAGCATAACTTTACCAATAACCAATGTGATCCTTTTCCCATATAGATCATTTGCTTTATAGAAATTTCCTCAGTGACACATGCCCACATGCATAATCAATTAACTTTTTAATTAAATAAATTGGGATTATTCACCTTCACACTTGTCACCCTCTCCCCAAGTTGCACAAGTAATTACCTATTTTATTTTAATTAAAAGTCAATGTCCCTCATATTTCCCAAATGTGTTCCTTAAATCGCTCTTAATTGTCTCTTTATTCCCTAGATTCTCATTTAATCACTGTCCCCTTACTAAATCTTAGTTAGAGTTAAAATAAGAGTATTCTTCTAGTTAGACTAGTGGTAGCTAGATTCTAGATACCATTCTATGTGTACACCTATTCTCTCATACTTTATTTCTTTCTTATTCTAAAATTCCATTTTAGTATTTTCTTGCACACATGTGCATTATATGAAATCTTTAGATTTATTTCACTTTTTATTTAGATTGATTTATCTCTCATCTTTTATTTTATTTAACATTTTATTTTAGTCCCCTAACTAAACTTAGACTCAGGATTTGTCTTAGAATATGCTTAGACTTTTATGGAGATTTATAATTAATAAAATTACTCATTAATTAATTATTTTAAATATGACAATGTCAAATCAATTAATTGTTTTCTAGGCCACCTAGATTCATTGACTCAATTTTTTAAATTACGCGACGTGCCCTTCAAGACACACTATCGTGCTCCAAGGGTGCCACTCGCCTTTTGACGGGTTTTGGTAGTTTGTCCAACCCTTGGAGTCAACACTCCACTCGATCGACCTTATGAGAGACTAAGGGCTTCTAAGGAATAAGGAATCTTCCTTATTGCACGCCCCTTAGAAATATTTGTGAGTGATTGTCTCAGTCCGCCCTCACGACATCGTGGATCTCTCGAACTAGGTAATTCTTAACCTAAAATTCGAGCCAATTCGAGTCAATTCGGGAGTGCTAGTGGGTTGTGTCAGGGACTCTGCCACACCTCTCCCTCAATGTATGGTTTTTTGTGCATGTCCCTTTTACTCCTTATGTGAGTAAGATTAGCAAGCATTCACTAGTCTGCATCCATCAAAGAAACACTATCAATGATCCATATACAAAATCATACTATAATCAATCATATTCACATATGCATAAAATGAAATACTCAAACCAATACAATCCACTCTCTGAATCAATCTGGAGTCTAAGGAGGTTCATTGATGCCATCAACATCTATAATCTGTCATGTGTCGTGCACACTCAGGCAAACTCATCAATAGCATCTGTTAATACATATATCAAGTACCAATAAATCACAACCCATCAACATCATCATGTAAAATCCATAATTGAAGCAAATAACATTGTACTATAACCAGATCACTTGCATACAAGTGTCCTAAAAAATTAAATCGATAACATATACTTAATAGAGCAAGATGTTACAATTTTATAATAAATATATCTTATTATTAATTTTAGAATAACAATTATTTTTTATTAATTTCAAAATATGCAGCTTTATTTTAAAGTGTTGAACCTCCAACTTTGTTATCTTCCTATGATAGTGATAAGTGATCAAGCTATAATCCCCAAAAAAAAAACATATTTTAAGTAAAAACTCAAGCATATTGAGTGTTGTTTTCTTTCTCATGTTATTTATCTTAACATTTTAGTCCATAACAATATATTTCAATTTTATAATATTTATGTTTATATGTTATTTATCTTAACATTTTAGTCCATAACAATATATTTCAATTTTATAATATTTATGTTTATAAACATTTTAGTCCATAACAATATATTTCAATTTTATAATATTTATGTTTATATGTTATTTATCTTAACATTTTAGTCCATAACAATATATTTCAATTTTATAATATTTATGTTTATATGTTGTATAAATTAAGTTTGTTTTTAAGTTTGTAATTTTTCATTAGTATTATTTATTTTATTTTAGGTTTAAATACATAAATGATAGGTAAACATGTTATAGGAATATTTTATTGGTAAATTAATTAAATATGGATGTGATAATTTAGCATGTTGTTTAATAAAAAAGAAAGTACATTTGTAATCCTTAAACTAAACTTAAAGAATCATTAATCTTTGATTTTTTTGGATTAATATAAATTTTATTTTTAGTTATAAAAAAATTAAGTTTTAAACTTTAGTTATTTTCATAACAACATTATGTTTCAATAACTAGACTACAATTCAACAAATATAATCAATTTCATTTTCAATATAGTAAGTAGATTTTTTTTAATGTAAATTTTCTAAATCACTTAAAGAAATTAACATTATTTTCAATGACCTAGCTTTTTGTCTCTTTTTAACAACAATGATGGGTTAAGATGATGTTTCTTCTATTATTTTGTTCGCATATGTCCTAGGATTTTGTTCCACAATAATACTCATTTTTAAATTGTGTGTAATATGATTAATCCCATGCCCATAACAAGTATGAAACAAGGTGGTTTATAAAACATTACTTACATAAAAAAGATATTGTCATTTTAAATGTTGGATATAAAATTCTAGGTTGATGTGCTACCTTTCTCCCTCATCATCACATACGTTGTGATAAACATCTATCTAAGTTATGGAGCAAGGAACTCTTAATAACATTTAATTTACCCTTATTTAATATTTATAAGATTCAGAGTAGATATTATTATCTATTTAAATTTAAGTTATGGAGCAAGACCTCTTAATAACATTTAATTTTCTCTTATTTAATTTTTATAAGATTCACAGTCGATACTATTATATATTTAAAGATCATCATGCTTTAAAATTAGCTTCATGTTATCGTTTTTTAGATAGTTTACTTAATTATAGATGAAATTGTTTTATAATTTTCAAATTTAGTTTTTTCTATGACTTCTTGTCTTACTACTTTATTATTCCAACAGAAAATTGCTCATTGTATTGATATATAATTGATTTCATCACTGAAAATACATCTTGAAGACCAAGCAATGCTAGTCCAAAGTACCCGTCCAAGGACTTGGAGGTACCAAGGTCCAAAAGAAACCAAACCGAGAGTAGCTAATCAAGTCAGTACGCAGACTGCAAAAAAGAAACCCCCCAAAAGAGGCAGATTTAACTCGTTTCCCCTCATCATCCACACCCTAACCTCAAAGAGAAAAAACCAAACAGTTGCACACCCCCAATAAGGACCTCAAAGTGTTACCCAACACTGCGCATCCCTAATAAGGACCTAAAAGTGTTACCCAACACCGCATGCCCTGAGTGAGGACCTCAAAGCTCTAGCTCAAAACCTCTACTAAAATGAGGAAGATAAAAGACAACTGCACCCACAACCACTCACGCAAAGATCCACCACTACCAAAGGCAAGAGAAAACCCCACACGTAGACTTCATCAAACAGATCGACAGCCGAATAAAAGGAATCCTGAAACGAGCCCTAGAATGAAGGGCCCAAGAACCAGACTCCCGGAGACCAAATGGAAGAGCCATCGGGAATCCAAGCCACAACACCAAGGGATCAAATGCTCACAAACGACAACAACTCACACCAGCTTAACGTTTGAGCCGTAGAAGGTGGCGGCTAGGGTTTCCCTTGAGCCCCGCACTGACGCACCAGACCTAAACGAAAAAAAGAAGAACAATAGCAACGAACTGACGATCCCAGCGAACTTGGCGTTCACCAGCGAACTCGACACCCTCCATCTACATCAACTACCTTATTATTAAGAAATATATGTATAATGGATCTCATTAACTTTTAAAATAGCATTTAACATTAATTATTTTCTCAATCCAAAATTTAAGTTCCAATTAGTGTGATGAATTACTTGTATTTTTTTCTAACCTCAAATGTTTTTTTTTTTTTTTAAGTAAGATTGTATAAAAGTCTGTCAACATCAAGGGTTACAAAAATCTACAGTTGTTCTAGGCTGTAAACACTGAGCATCCCCGAGGGGAAACCTGATCAACCAATCAAACAATAACCGAGTTTAAGTCTTAAAATGTCTGCTTACATTTTAAGAAAACCCAAAATCTTGGTCCTTAACGGTGACCATCAAAACAATAATAACCATAGACAATAGTTGATGCAGGTGGCTATCATGATGCAAAACCACATTAACATATATAGCAGTATAGAAAAAACACCTGGACATATCACGCAGTGGGGTTGTAATGCTGCCACACGTCTAGGAAGAAGGCATCGGGTGTCGAGTCCCCGAGAGGAGCCGCCTCCTCCTCGACTGGTGTCCCGTCTAGTTGCATGGAGTCCTCCGGTTGGGCTGGTGGCACATTCTCCTCCTGGCCTGGTGCGTCGTGCTCTGAAGTCCCCAGTGGGGGAGTTGGTGCCAGTATTGGTGTCATAGCTCCTTCGGCTTGAGCTTCTTCTGCTGGGGGGTGATGGCCACCCTGCATTGCTGAGAGTAAGTACAGGAGTTGTGAAACCTTGACATCCAAAATCTCCAAGTGGAACCGGAGGTCATCCAAGTCCCGACGCAAGTCAAAGACCATGCCTTGTAGCGATGTGTGGCCTGTGTGCAGTTCGGATTCTGGGTCAGCACTAGAATTAGCTCATGAAAAAGGTTGTTGGCGTGAGTTTTGGCTTGCTTCGGGGCTGCCATTCTGAGAACGAGTATCAAGAGGCGGGGCCTGGAGCGACTGGGAGGTCGACTAGGACGGTGACTTAGGGGGAGCCAATGGTCCTGGGTAGAGTCCCAGTGAGGTCCCCGAGACATCAAGCCATTCCATCTTGTAGGAAAATGACAATGAAAAGGGAGGGAGGTTGGCTAGAGAATGAGTCGACTATGCCAGGGAGGAGGACGAGGTGGCTGACGAGGAGGAGGAACTCTAGGAGGGTGTAGGTGGGGGGCGGAGGGAAAAACAGAGTTGGCTAGGCTACCATGTTGAATCTCGTTTAGACTTCCCTCGCTGCCTGGGCATCTCTGAAACACTAGGAGGAGGAGAGTGACCAGGAGTTAGTGACAAGAGACCTAAGAGAAGCTGGGCAAGATGCCGAGCTTTAGAAATATCAACCAAGAGAGAATGAGGCACCCGGAGCATCTGGTGCAGTTCAAATAAGCCCAGAAGCTAGTGTGATTCCTTAAACGTCCACACGCGCAGAGTAAAGGCCGAACCGTGGCACTGGTCCATCGAAGGGACGACGAGGCAGAGCAGGGTGCACTGAGAGTAATGGTGCCCTGCCTCAAGCAAGGTGGTTTTAAAGTCATTAAGGTGGCAGGCGGGAAAGGCACGCGTCCGTCACATGGTTGGCGCCACAGTGGCTCTCTCCTGGCTACTCCACTAGATGCGTGATTTCCAATATCACCCCATTTGGGAAGTTGTCGATGATTAGAGATTTTGTCTGGAATCTCTGAAAGATAAGGTGCATCTGGTGGGTGGGGGCCTAGCAGAGAAGATTCGGTCCCTTCCATTCTACCCCAATATTGGCTAGATTGTCCGCAATCTGATTAGCTTTTCTTCTCACATGGGAAGGGATGAGAGCCTGGTTGGGTCGTAGAACAGTTGCAATTGTCCTTAGACCGTGAGAGAGGCGCCAGTAGGGCGAAACTTGATCTAAGTCTGCTCCATTCAGGATTTCCTAGAAGAGATTGAGAATGACTTGAGAATCTCCTTCCACTATGAGTTTGTGGTAGTTATGTTCTATGGCTAATTGTATCCCTCTTGTTAGCCCCCATAGTTCTACTGCATTGTTGGTGGTATGGCCTAAATTGCCCACGGTAAGGAGGAGGATGCTCCCATGATGATTACGAAACACCACACCAAAACCTATCACTCTTGGGTTCCCTTTGGAAGCTCCATCAAAATTGAGCTTGATAAAGTCTAGAGGAGGGGGGGGACCATCCCCACGATGAGGAGGTCGAGGAGGAGGGAGTAGACTTTGGTTTTTGTTGAGTATCTAGTTATTCATAATGCTTTGTTCCCGAGTAGGGCAAATTAATTCCGCCTTAGACCAGTGCTGCAAGCTGAGAGTTTATGTTATGTTGTGACAAATCTTGGTCCAGCCGTGATGCCAATTACTCTGGGTGTTCCTGAAGATTCTTCGATTTCTTTCCTTCCATAGTTTCCAAAGGATGAAACCATGGAGCAACTGCCAGATGTGATTTAGAACTGGTGACTGAAAAGCCTTGTCTCTCCAAGCTTCGATGGTGTTGTTGATACTGTCCCTTTGGTGATCCGAGGTGCACATAATGGTTGCGCAGTGATCCCAAACTTTAGCATTGTAGGGGCATGTGTTAAGAAGATGATTCATGGTTTCAGCCTCTGCCAGGAAAAGATGGCAAATCGAAGGTCTTGTAAATCCCCTTTTGGTTAGATTATCCCAAGTGAGAATGCTTTTGTGTGCCACCATCCAAAGGAAGATGCTAATTTTTGGCCAATGTTTCAAAGACCAAATTTTGCACCAAACATCCCTTGGGGGAGGGGGATTGAGAATGGTATTTATGGTGTAGGCCTCTTTGATGTTTAAAGTGCCCCTTGGAGAGCTTCCCCATCGAAGGATGTTCTCACCTTGCAAGATAGGAATTTTTTGTTCACTGATCATGTTGTCCCAGGGCTAAAGGTTCACTTGTGCATCGACGTGTAAGTCCTCTTTATTGGCCTTCTAGCATCTCGAGATGGAACTCACGGGGTTGACCCTCCAGTAGTCTTCCACTCTTTTCAGAATTGCTTGAATTACTGGGGGGAAGAAGGTAATAGCCCATTCCTCTTACGCTAAAACCAGGAGTTGTTGCCAAGAATCATTCCAAAATAGGGTTGTCTGACCATTCTGAATTTCTCAAAAAGCGTTATTGACTACCAGGTGGCGGTTTTTCCTAGCAGCCGTCCAAATTAGGGATCTTGGGGTATCTTTGTTCCAATGGATGAGGCCTCTTTCTGTTGCGTTGGGAGTATACTTCCTTTGCCAAAGCCTGGCCCAAAGGTATTGAGGTCTCTTTAGCCATCTCCACCAAATCTTGGCGCTGAGTACTTTATTCAAAGTAGAGAGATCTTTGATTCCCAGACCCCCTTGAATTTTAGGTCGACATAACTTTTCCCAGCTGATCAAAGCGAATTTCTTCCCCTCTTTGAGCCCCTTCCGGAGAAAGTTTCTTTGCAGGGCTTTGATGGAATTAAGGATGAAGTTTGGGGCCGCTAGAGCCGAGAAGACATAAACAGGAAGAGATTGCAGGACAAATTTAAGGAGGATGAGGCGACTGGGGAGGTTGAGAGCTCGATAGGTCCAGGAGGAGAGTCTTTTCAAAAAGGAGGTGAGGAGGCTTTCCCAGGAGCTATTTCTAAGGGCTTTATCGAGGAGGGGGATGCCGAGGTACTTGGATGGAAGGGATCTTCGAGTGAAACCTAGGATAGATGAGATGTGGAGCTGAATCGGAAAGGGAGTGTTGAAAAAGAAGATCTAGGATTTGTCTTTGTTTATGTCCATCCCGGAGGCCTCACAAAAGGTGTGGATGATAGAGAGAAAAGTCTGGTCCTCTTGGACTGTGGGGGATCCCATCATCAGAGTATCGTCCACAAATTGGTTGTGTAAGATCGGGGGGTTGATGCCATGCAAGGGTAGCCTTTTTATCGTCCTGTTTGCTACCATAGCCTGAATGGAGCGTCTGAGGCCTTCAGCCAAGATGATGAAGAGGAAAGGGGAGAGGGGGTCCCCCTGCTTGATTCCTCTAGAGGGGGAGAAAGGGAGAGAAGGAAATCCATTGATAAGGATTGAAAAGAAGGCTAAGGAGGTGAGGTTCAGGATCCAGTCGACCCAGGAGGGGTTGAAACCAAAGGCAATGAGCATCTCGCACATGTAGTCCCAACTTAACTTATCAAAAGATTTGGAGAGATCCAGTTTTAAGAGCATACCTGGAGTTTGGGTCTTCTGAAGAGAGTGAATAACTTTGTGAGAGAGGATGGCGTTGTCTAGGATCTGTCTTCCTTCCACATACCTTGATTGTTCTATTGAGATGATGAAGGGGAGGAGAGGCTTGAGTCGCCTAGCTATCACCTTGGTTAGGAGCTTGTAGATGATGTTACAGAGGGTGATCGGCTGGAATTGCTTAGGATGGCTTACCTGCTCTTCTTTGGGGATGAGAGTAAGGAAAGTGGCATTGAGGGATGGGAGTACATGACCTAAAAGTCTGGAGTCTTCAATGATCTCCCAAACTTCCTCTCTGAGCATTGGTCAACAGTGATGGAAGAAGTATGATGTGAAGCCATTTGGCCCCGGGGATTTTCCCTTGGGGGTGTCTTGGAGAGCCTGATCAACTTCTTCGAGCGTGATGGGTCGAACCAGGGTCACGTTCTGTTCCTCAGAAATTAAGGAGGGTATGTGTTGCGTGATCTAGGCGATAGCTTGCATTCTGTCCCTCTGGGGTTCTGACAAGAGGTTTTGATAATAGGTGACTAGATCTTCTTCCAGCTCCTCATGAGTGTACCTAATTTGCCCATTATCTGAGATAAGTTGAGTGATACGATTAGCATGCCTTCTTCGGATGGTGGATCTATGGAAAAACTTGGTGTTTCAGTTGCCGTCTTTGAGCCATTGGATGCGGGACTTTTGCCTCCACAAGATTTCTTCTTGGTCCTTTCTTTCTTCCATATTTTGGCGGATTTCCTCCTCCTGTAACTTGAGGGGTTCAGAAAGACCCATATCTCAGATTTGGCTTTGAACGGTGCTCATTTTTTCTGCTAGTTGTCTTTGGGCCTCAAAGATGTTGCCAAAAGTTTGCTTATTCCAAGTTTTGATCTTTTGTTTGAAGTTCTTGAGTTTCTGTTGAAACTTGTACATCTTGGAGTCGTTGGACATAGCGGCCTCCTTCCACCAAGTGTGAGCATTATGTTGGAAGTCAGGGTGGTTAAGCCAGAACTGCTCCAGTCTGAAGGGTTTCCGTCCTGGAGTTTTCGGGATGTCCAGCCAAAGTTGGATAGGCCAATGATCAGATCCGTGGAAGTCAAGGATACTGGCTTCCAAGGTTGTACCCTCCAGCATGAGCGAGTTCGAGAGGAGGAAGCGATCCAATCTATAGGCTACTTGGTGAGATCCTGTTCTACGATTTGTCCAGGTGAAGGTACCATTGGAGGCGTCTGGGTCCACTAGGCTTAGGTTGTCGATTAGGCGTTGAAAGTCCACCGAATCTGCTTCAAGACGACGCGTTCCTCCTCTTTTTTCATCAAGGTTTTAAATCATATTAAAATCCCCTCCTAGGATCCATCTGTTCCCCCCGATTAAAGTGGCTTGATGCTCCAGGATGCGAAGGAAGGCAAGTTTATCCCTTGAGTTGGCTGGTCCGTAGACATTGGTTAGATATTCTAGCTTGTTGGAGCCAATAAGTCGGTAGGCTGCCATAATGGACCATTTGGTTGTGAAGAAGTTGTCCATAGTGACCAAGTTGGGGTTCCAAAGGATAGCCAGCCCACCTTCTGCACCCATGGCTACTGTAAAGATGCCTTTCCCTTGCTTCCAACAGTTGGGGAGGATCTTGTCCATCTCTTCTATGGCACATTTTGTTTCTTGAAGTAGCATTATGTCTAGTTTTTTGGCTATGATCATATCCCGTAGTAACCTATGTTTACTACGACCCTTGAGTCCCCTTATATTC
>ML792986.1:377973-388161 GCA_009831015.1 Picea engelmannii | reverse complement strand
GGGGTGGGAAACTGTCAGATATTAGATGTATCTGACCTGAGTTAACCATGAAGTGTCCTATCTCCTGGATGATCTTGCTAGTGGATTTCCTTCCTCTTTTTCTTTTCATCTTTCTGGGATTTGTGTTGTTCTTTCTGCGTGGTTCCCTGGATTCCCAAGCCTACACTGGATCTGGCGGTGGAGCTGGCTAAAGAGTTTAGGAAGATCTTATGCACCTTTCTCAATTGATCATGGGGGATGGTATAAATTTGTTGATGCCTGTAGCCGTGTTCCAGGTGCTCCAGTTCTACTCCTGCTAGATCTTGCTCATTTAGTTCCATTTCCACATCGCCATCTTCTGCCTCTAAGTGGTCTGGGGTTGCAATAGTGGAGTTGGTTGAGGGGATGATTGGGGTTTTCCCTTGGGTTTCCTTTCACTTCTCTTTCGCTAGATTGGAGGGTGTTTTCTCTGTGGGTGGAGCTTGTGGGTATTCCATGCCCGCTGGTTGTTGCTGCAGAATCTCGAACTGGTTGCTTGTAGTCGGTTTCTGGATGGTCTAGGCAGTTGGCCGCTTGCCTCCTTGTTTGCGCTTTCCCATTGCCGGTATGAAGCCTTCTTTGTCTTTGGTGGCTTCTGGGTTTCCTTCTTTGTTAGGAGTGTTGAGGGGACAATCCCTGAAGAGGTGCCTGTGCTCATGAAATTTTCAGCATCTAAACGGAATATGTTCATAGTTGATGGTCTCCATCCAGTCCTCATCCTGGTATTCCAAAACTATAGATCCTAGTAACGACTTTGCAATGTTCAAATAGACACAGATGTGTGCATAGGAAGTATACCTTCATTGCTTGGTGGCTTCTGAAGATTTGACATACACTCCTATTGTATTCCCTATGCCCGCCAATACCTCTTCCAGCCAGAACTCCTACGGCAAGGAATACAGCCTTAACTAGACTGGGGCGTGTGCAAAGTCCTCCAATTCAGGGCTAATTTTTTCTATCCAGAATCTCAGAAAGAGACCCGCCAAATTAAATAAATATGGGTCGCCATCGAAGATGTGATTCTTGTCTTCTAGGTTATGCAAGATTATGGTAAAAAATCCCTTGGAGCCCAGCTATAGATCAAAGTGACCTTTGGGCTTCCACCATTGATATATCCATTTCACTAGTTCTTTTTCTAAGTGCCAGAGCCCTAAAAAATTTCATATTAAAGCGTAGTCTCTCATGTATTGCTTCTGTTCTTCAATATGGGGTGTGCTTACAATGTATTTTGGTTCTTGCGGTGCTTGGGGGATGCATTTTCTTGGTACCCAAGGTCGAGTTGTTCTTGCCGCAGTTGGAGTTTTCCCCGAATCTATATCCATCTCTCGGTCTTTGAAAGTCCCCTCAGATATGAGCTGTGATCTAAGATCCAAGGGGGGGGGTTCGAAGGTTGGGCGCTTTGAGTCGCCACCATTTTTTCCTTGTGCAATTGCATTGCTGTAGGAAGGGCCTCTCGGCCCTCCCTCACTCATAATCATTGTGCCCCTGAGGGGCGGCGTGGTGCACCAGGCAGAAGTAACCCTAACCCTAACGCTTCAGTCCCATTGCTTGTTTTGTTTGAAGAAATTCATATTATTTTTAAGTTAATTTTCTAACCTCAAATGTTAAGAGAAACCATTTTTCTCATTTTTCTAAAAGAACTTGGTTAAATTGAACATTATATATTTATATATTTTTCTCTTTTCATATGTTTAATATTCATTCTTATTTTATATATTTTATTTATTAATTTTTTTTAACAAAAAACACTCATATATCAACATTAATATTAAAATAAACTAAATTTATATTTTAAAGTAAAAACAAATAAACAAAAATCATTTATAATTTATCAAACCAAACTAGAAAGTTACACACATCTCGATAACGAAAGGATTCATGTGGAATTCCCTCCTTACTGATAACTTAACTAAAAAACGAATTAGATGGTATCCCAAATGGCCCAACTTGAACAAAACAAACCAAATTCATAGTCATTGTATAGCGTTAGCTAATCTTTATATCTTTTGGTCATTTTTTTGTGGTAGTAATATAAATTTTACTTTATTTATAAAACACTTTGGGGTTTAAATTGTGGTGATTGTCATGTTGATACTATATTTTAATTACTACACCATAATTTAATAAATATAATTAATTTTAATAAGCAAATTTGTAAATTGGACATTAACACTTTTTTAGTATATAACTTTGTTCTACGATGTATGTAAGTATGATAAAACAAACATAATCATTACATTCAAGAAAATCGCATATATTTATTTTGTATAAGATAATAATAATTTGGAAGAAGTGAAATTTTATAAGTATTTCAAAATTGACTTTCATCACAAGCTAAATTGGAATTATAGTGTTGAAAAAAGAATTAATGGAAGATGGAAAATTTAGTATGGTCTTGAAAATAATTGTAAAATTGTAGAGTTCTGATTTTGGGAATAGGTGGTCATTTTTGACATTGTTGTTGCCCGAATGATGCTTTATGTTCTGAGGTTTAGGCTTGTAGTGTTTTTAGTGAAACTTGGAGGAAAACCGAGTGAATCCAAAAGTGTTTTATAATAAATAATCTTAAAATTAAAGACAATACACATTATCTAATCCCCTTTTAAAATTTGGGTTTTCCCATATTGAAAGTAAAGCTATCATAAGGTACTTAATCTATCTGAATAAACTTATTAACATGAAGAATGACAGGCTTCTTATCACTGCTTCAAACATTAACAAAAACCACTCAAGACTCAAAAGAGGGTGGACTAGAGATGCAACTTCTTAGTTGAATCGTTGGGGGATAATAGAGAAGGTTACCCTTCAATATATCAATACTATTAAAAGGTTCATCATAAATATATTTAAAGAGAAAATATGGTGTGATATGGAGATTGAGAATAAGAGAAAGTTGATATACTATAAAGAACTCATAAATTCTAAGTTAGAATATCAAAACTACCTCTCTATTGTTGTTAGCTCAAAAAAGAAAATAAACATTGCAAATAATAGAACCAACTCTCATGAACTTCATAGTGAAATATGGTGGCAAACAAAACCTAAAACACCTTGGCATGAAAGAATCTATAAAATTTGTGAGATGAAAAAAGTAGAGGATGAAAAACACATTCGCCTAGAATCCCTAACCTACATAGATATTAAATTCAATTGTCATAATGTTTATAATAACACCAATTTCTTGATTGAGGATTCCCATCACATGGGAGAGATGCTCCCCGCTCTTAATGCCACTTTCCTCACTTGGATTCCCAAGGAGGAACATGCCTCACATCCCAAACAATTCCGCCCTATAGCACTCTGCAATGTCATCTACAAACTTATCACCAAGGTAATAGCTCTCAGACTCAAACCCCTTATCTCTTCTATTATCTCTCATGAGCAGACAATTTATGTAGAAGGTCGTCAAATTTTGCACAACATTATTTTAGATCATGAGGTCATCCACTATTTGAAATCCTCTAGAACGTCTGGCATGCTCATTAAACTAGATCTCTCCAAATCCTTTGATAAACTCAGCTGGAAATACATGTGTTCCATCCTCCTTTCTTTTGTATTTAGTATAGAATGGGTCATGAAGCTCGCCTTTTCCACCTTATTTTCTATTATAGTCAATGGTATCCCCTCTAATCCCTTTTCGCCTTCCAGGGGAATCCAGCAAGGCAATCCCCTCTCTATGTTTCTTTTTTTCATCATGGTTGAGGGACTTAGTTGGTACATCAAAGCGATTGTTTCATATGGCAGGCTCAAAGGTCTCCCCTTGCATGATATAATCCCCCCCATATCTCATAGCCAATTTGTGGACGACACCATGATGATGGGAACCCCCATTGTCTGGAAGCCCAACGAATAATTTCCATCCTTAATGAATTTAGTGAGGCCTCTGACACCTCCATCAATACTGAAAAATCCCAAATATTCTTTTTTAACACCCCCCAATCCATCTAATCCCACATTTATCGCATTTTGGGATTTAGCGGGAGTTCCCTTCCATCCAAATAACTTGGTGTTCCACTCATTGACAATGCTCTCAAGAATAGTTATTGGGAAAGTCTTCTTGATGCTATCAAAAAAAGACTAAGATCTTGGATATTTCTCACACTTAACCTGGTGGGTCGTCTTGTGCTTCTCAAATATGTCTTGCAAGCCATCCCCATATATGTCTTCTCAACCCTTGCTACTCTTAAGTCTGTTCTCAAAATCATTAGGAACATTCAAAGAAAATTTCTATGGAATGGATCTAAGGAAGGAAGGAAATGGGCTCTACTCAACTGGGATACGTAATGTAAGCCCAAGCTGGCAGGTTGTAACACCCTGTTTCCCCAGTCTATAAAAACAATTATACTAGCCAAGTATTGTGGCAAACTCAAAAATGTGAATGTGTGATGTGAATAGACCTTGTGAAAAAGGTCGATGAATGTGAATAATATTATGAATATATATTGCAGGACTGCTGAGAGGGGATATGCTGAAAAAGAGACCACGATGGCTGGATAAAGGTGGTGGAAGGCACCTGGAATGGTGGCATTAACTTCCACCGAAAACCAATACCGTATTTGGTCTTCATTGGCCCGGAGAACCAAGAGCGGCTCGCTGGCCCGAAATTAATTATTCGCAGGTTGGTAGGTGGATGGGTCCTCATGCGTAATGAGGGATGGGGGTAAAACTGCCCATCTGTGGGGTCCTGACACCTGACCACCGCAAGGGAGATCGTGCCACATGCAACCTCGCCGGAAAGGAAAAAGGCAGGAGGAGTGTGCGATCACGGGCAGACGCGAGGGAGGAAGAACTCTGGAAAAATATGTAGAGTGAGTGACAGCGGAGAAGAAGGAGAGTAACCTTCGTTCTCGGTCACTAGCAGATAGAGACGCAGTCTTGCAGTATCGTGGTCTCAGCTCGGGGGTGGCTAGTGGTAAATCCATTGGGAGTCACTGAGCCTACGATTGGGTGGA
Organism: Picea engelmannii; assembly: GCA_009831015.1. Classification (NCBI taxonomy): domain Eukaryota; kingdom Viridiplantae; phylum Streptophyta; class Pinopsida; order Pinales; family Pinaceae; genus Picea; species Picea engelmannii. The sequence continues at coordinate 383,191 of ML792986.1, read as the reverse complement.
AACGAGCACCCCTCTTAGTAGTTGCATCACCTCTGGTGTTTTTCTGATAAGTGTTTTGTCTCTGGCATCTTGAAATATATGTATTCTAACATTTATGCTCATAAGCTATGAAATTGTGAATGATTTCAGTGCAAGAATGTCTGTATGGTGTTTTGATCAGTACTGGTAGTTGCATGTTTATAATGGAAAGACTACGTATGGCTTAGGTTTTCATAAATCGCTATTTATATGCATACTGATCTAATTCAGACTTCACGTCTGGTTCTCGAGAGAGAGATACCCTTATCTACCTCAGATAGTACCCTGGGTAAACCTCCCCATAGAGATACCCTCCTTGAAAATCCCATCAAGAACCTGGAAAGAGGATGTGAAGGCGCAAGGCCTTTGTAACCCTGCACGAGGAGGAACGATCCTCTTGAAATCCCGAGATGGCTGTGTAGGGATAAGTATCGTTTGACGGGCGAGATCCTATCGGAAGATCTGCGGTCACTCACGACCGTTAGATTGGAAGGAGAAGAGGGGGCGTTAAATGCCTCAACCCCTTTCCTTTGTTTTCACGAGTAGCAAAGAGACCGGGACCATCGATCCCTAAGGTCCGTAAGAATATCTAGACCGTTGGTTTTTCCACGTCCAGGGAGCAGTGGGAGAGTGTGTGGCGTTGGGACCGATCTGAACCGTCAGATCTTAGCCAGAAAACCCGACAGCCGTTAGATCTGTGGGGAGATATATGAGGGTTAAGCCCTCGTGAATAGGGGCGAAAGTCCCAAAATATATCTAAACCGTCTGATTAAAGGAGGCCACGTGTCGCGCGATTACCCATTTTGAGAAATCGAAAATCGTGAATTCGGGAGTCCCTGTTGACAAGGGATCGGGCTCTCGTATTGATAAGTCCCGAAGGGAATAAGACTGTGGTCTTATGAGAAGCGACCATACTGGCCAAGGTATAGCTCAAGAGATGTAGTGCAATTATGCATAGGCTCCTTATAAAGCAAGTAGAGACTGAGACCCACTCAAGTCCTAGACTTGATGAAGCAGAGCAATAGATGCGTTGAAGACTCTTTTAAGAGTCAAACCCAGGAGAAAGAACTCAAAGCCCCCAAATCCCCCATAGTTGACGAAGCTCAGGACAGATAGTACCTGGTCAGATGCACCGACCCTGTAGGAATTCACAGAGGTCGAGGAAATCTTTCACGGCTTCATAGTAGAGAAGTCTAGGAGGGATAGTGTCGTTTTGTGCATGGAGCCATAGCTGCGAAGGTCACAGAGGAGAAGCAAAGGCTGAGACCTTTGATACTTAAGAAATATTCCAAGGAGAAGGAAGAGAAGTGCATGCTCAAGGAGGAGCTACAACTGTCGCTAGATTAGCTAGAGCGAAATAGATCTGGGTCGTCGAAAATGTATGTCCAGACGCGCGCAGAAGAGAGAAGAAACAGACGGCAGAGACACTTCAAGATAGAAGTGGTGAACAACCGATAACCATTGGATCTTGCAGAGTTGCAAGGCAGTTAGGGTTGGTGCAGTCCAGAAGAGGTCCAAGTTTGGGATATCGCATCTTGGGGTTTCGTAAGAAGAGAGCGCAAGGGTTGGGTGCTCCAACCCATGAAGTCGCGAAGTGCAAAATGTGAGGAGGAAAATCTGAACAATTGAATCTAGGAACGGGAGGACCGTTGGATCAAAACTCTGTGGAGATCTCGTATATCGGGAGTTCGGGGGTTCGAAGGTTGGAAGGAGCCACTTTCGACCGTAGAAGTCATGAAGTGCCGAGAGCCGAGGCCTGTGAGAACATGTGGCACATCCATCAGGTGGGGCCCACGTGGCCGACAGGTGGACACACGTCGCCTGGGAAGGAGTCAACATTTTGTTGACTTCTCGCGTCTCAGAGGTTCGCGAGATAGGAGCATGAAGGCTCAACACCCCAACTCGCGAGGTTGCGAGTTGCGAGAAGTGCGAAAAGGAAGTCAAACCATCATTGACTTTCACGTCTCGGGACTTCGGAGAAGAAGAGCGCGAGAGCTCAACGCTTCAACCTGCAAGGCTGCGAGTAGCGAGAAGTGTCAAAGGGAAGTCAACTATTGCCTTTCAGGGTTTATCAGAGTCGAAAAATTCGACGCTCTGGTAGCGTCGAGTCGCGAAGAGAGAAAGGATGCCATACTGGTTAGGCCTGTGGCCATAACCGTCGATCAGATGAGTGTAGTTAAGGGATGGCAGGGTCTATATCAGGTCCCGTAGGGACTCGGGGAATTCTATTCTTCGGAGAAAAGAAGAAAAGGGGTGAAAAGTTTTAATTTATGTAGTGGGTATGTGACACAGGTGGTCTTGGTTTGAGAGACCCCTTTTTGCTCAACCAAAAATTGGGAGCCAAAATATGGTGGAGGTGGCTCAAAAATCCAGTTGATCTTTGGGCCAAGCTATGGCGACGTAAGTATACACCAGTGGTGGCAGAAGACCAGATCATCAGGTGCAATGACCACATAGAAAGATCCTTCATATGAAATGCAGCTTGGTACAAACACTCCATTCAGGATCACGCCTTCTGGGAAATAAGAGATGGGAGGGAGACCAGATTCTAGACAGACTCTTAGCAACAACTGCCACCACTAAACTAGTGTGAGCAATTAATTCATATACAAGCCAATACAATTTAGGCTAGCTTCGTAATTGTGGTTGATTATTGGTGGTGCAACAACAAGGAAACTGGCTGGAGAAATTGGAAGACCACCTACATCAATCTCATCATGCTTGTTGACATTGATTTGGGACCCTCGATAATTGAAGCAACAAGGAGGAAAATCTTCATCAAGCAAGGGTGATATATCCTATGCTGGGGTCACTCCACTAAAGAAACTTTCGCAATCAAAGAATCATATAGCTTGAAATCCTCCTTTTGTTTGATTTCTAAGGATAATATGTGAAGAAACATCTTGAAGGCCAACTTATGGCCGAAAGTCGACACTTTCCTTTGGATGGTTGGCCAAAAACACATTCTCACCTGGGACAACCTATAGAAAAAGGGTTCATTGGAACCTCTATATGTACCATGTGCTTGCAACAAGAAGAAACTATGGATAATCTTCTCAATATTTGTTCTTATATCTCTTACATATGGGACCAGGAAACTCAAACCATGCACACCTCGAACTGACAAAGGGATAGTATTGTTAACATGTAGGTAGAATGGTGACTTGCAGCTTTCAAAAATCCAATATTGAATCGCATCTGTAAACTTCTGTCAGGCTTCAGTCTCTGGAAGCTTTTGAAGGAGTGTAGTCGACACATATTCCACTCTACACAAATGTCATGGGGGGACATTTGGCATAAAATCCAAGTTTGCATCCTAGAAACCATCAGAATTTCCAAATAGTCAGAAGAGGATCTAAAATGTGATGCAAAGGAGAATCCCATCCTCTCGCAATGGAACTTGATTCTTCCCCCAGCTACCAATAACCCCACCAATATTTCATCTTCTGCCAACATTCCTAAACATTGACAAAGACCCCTCACAGGCTTCCTCAAGCTCAACTTCGACGGGGCTTCTAAAGGAAACAAAGGCCCTACAGGCTTCAGAGTTGTTTTAGGGATGATCAGGGGGTCGTTCACCATTAACTGGAAGGAAACATCAATCATGATATGAACAATGCGAAAAGATTTGGGCATTGATTTGAGGGATCTAAGCGACCACTTCTCTAGGTTCCCATAAACTCATTGTCGAAGGTGATTCACAAATCATTTTGGCACTACTCACTCGCCTCCTCAATGGCTTCGAGCCAAAAAAAATATCCCCCAGTTGGAGACTCCTATGCAACCTGGAATTTTTTGCAATATCTTCTCTTAATTAATCTAGTCCTCATCCCATCTCATGTGTGACGTTAGGAAAACAAGGTTGCAAATAAGTTGGCAAATATTGGAGTGTCAAGAGATGAAGCTAATCTAGAATGCCACTCCAACCAAGAGCCTGACAATTTTATTCTCTTAGAATGTATAAGCCTAGTAGCGAAGGTAGACTCTCCCTTGGATGGGGTGTCAGTCGTCTAAGTCATCCATGCATCACATAGATCGTCGTACTGCCACCTAGGGGTGCAGAAATCCATAGTGTTTAGGGAAGAGACTCCTTGTCTTATCATGCATTGGGTTATTAACAACCTTGATCACCTAGAGCATGGGAGGATTTTCAGGTTTTCGAGTGTTGGTACTCCATATGAGATGGGAAATTAATCTACCCGTAATGCATTTACAATGGCATTAACTCTTCACATTTTTCTTGGTATATTGGGGAAAATACTCCAATCAATGGATACTGGTTTCATTTATGCTTGGTTCCTTCTAGTGAAGCTCTCTGTTAGAACTCATAGGCTTGTGTTTTATAGTCGGCATGATGTTTACAGAGGACCAGTGGGCCTCTTTTCTTGTTCTATGCTGTGAATTAGACAAAGGGGTTGGTCGTGACAAAGTGATAATTCTAGGAGAAGAATGGATTGTTAGAATATAGAAGATGTTGTGCTCGTTTTACCATTGACGATACCTTCGTCACCCAACCACAGGCCTAAGTCTCCCTCCGAGCACCTTAACCTTGACCTGAGAATTCCTTCGGAAGCAAACCCTAGGCTAGATAGCCAAACAAGGAGTAGCGCATCAATCCCCAAGGATAGCGCATCACAAAAGCTAATCAGATAGTCTCAAACCCTAGCCAAGAGATATTCAAGCCAAAACTGAGAACTTGCTACTGCTGCAGCTGCACTAGTTCTCCCTCCAAACCTGCGCACCAAACTGCAACTACGGTGCACACCAAACTGCAGAACTGCAATTCTGAGATGCTGCAAATGAGAACTGGCACCCTGTATTTATAGTAATCTGCCAGTTTTGTTGGGTCTGACTTCTCCTTCTGGATAAGTGTCTGTTCAATATATTATTATAATTTATGGTCGACTTCTTCTCTTGGAGGCTAATAGCCTAATATAAATTATCTTCTTGAGCCGACAAGGCTTCTAGGGTTATTAGCCAACTCATTAGGGTTTCTCTTGCTTCCTGGAGTCTTCTATTCTCGTTAGGTTCACACGTGGGGGTAAATACTTCCCGCGGCTACCATAATATTAACACTCCCTCCTAGCTAGAGAGGTATTTATAGGTAATGGACTTGAGCACAAAACATACCATTTACCCGGTAGCATCAATATAGTCATCTAGACTATTTCATGACTAGATCATGAGCATCACCATCACC
>ML792986.1:354571-374860 GCA_009831015.1 Picea engelmannii | reverse complement strand
TACTTCTTTTGGGGTTTCTCTTTTGCATTGATCCTTGATTCTTCTTGAGCACAACAAGTCCAAAGTTCTTCAAATGTCGGGTACTCCTTCCTTGTATTCATGCTTGCGGCAAATGCATCCCATGTCTTGGGAAGACCATTGAGCACTGTGTTCACCAATTCCTTTTATGAAGTGATCTCTTCAATAGCTTGTAGTTGATCTCTTAACTGGTAGATCCTTACAAAGTATGATGTTATGTTGTCGTCATCATTCATCTTCATGTCACTGAGCTCATTCTTTAGACTCATAACTTGTCCAATGTTTCTGACCAAGAAGAGATTTTTTAGGGCATCGTACATCTTCTTTGATGACTCAAGATGGGAGATGTAGGGTATCAAGTGGTATTTTATGGAATCCACTATGATACTCATGGCATTGATGTCAATATCTTTGAACTTCTCCATAGTTGCAACGTTCTACGGTTCCTTCTCTTCTCCCTCTTCAAACTCTGGCTTCACGATCTTTCCTTTCACAATATCCAACACTTTATTCTTAGCAAGGATGAGGTCAATCCTTGTCTTCCATGCTCTGAAGTTAGAAGCTCCATCTAACTTGTTCTCAGACTTCATAGAGTTCGTCATGGCTTGCTTGACTTGGTCAAACCCTAGATTTGACCAGAAATTCAACCTTCATGTCTTGGCCTTCTGAGAGTACCAGGAGATGCGCTGGGCTAGGGCGCATTATCTATCCGGAGATTAGGTCAATCTCATCACTTAAGGTGCCTCGACAAGAGGTCTAGGGTTTCTGCAACTACTTCTGCTAGTAACCCTAGCTGCAGTGCTTTTGGAAACTGCTCCTGCTAATAACCCTAGCGACAGTTCCTCAACGAGCTCAATATCTAGCGGCTATGTTTCCTTCCAGCGTTTTCGGCTAACTGAAGGGGTGTGGGCCCATAACCTATTAGAATATAGAAGATGGTGTGCTTGTTTTACCATTGACGATACCTTCGTCACCCAACCACAGGCCTAAGCCTCCCTCTGAGCACCTTAACCTTGACCTGAGAATTCCTCCGGAAGCAAACCCTAGGCTAGATAGCCAAACAAGGAGTAGCGCATCAATCCCCAAGGATAGCGCATCACAAAAGCTGATCAGATAGTCCCAAACCCTAGCCAATAGATATTTCAAGCCAAAACTGAGAACTTGCTGCTGCTGCAGCTGCACCAGCTCTCCCTCCAAACCTGCGCACCAAATTGCAATTGCGGTGCACACCAAACTACAGAACTGCAATTCTGAGATGCTGCAAATGAGAACTGGCGCCCTGTATTTATAGTAATCTGCCAGTTTTGTTGGGGCCAACTTCTCCTTCTGGATAAGTGTCTGTTCAGTATATTATTATAATTTCTAGCCGATTTCTTCTCTTGGAGGCTAATAGCCTAATATAAATTATCTTCTTGAGTCGACAAGGCTTCTAGGGTTATTAGCCAACTCATTAGGGTTTCTCTTGCTTCCTGGAGTCTTCTATTCTCGTCAGGTTCACACGTGGGGGTAAATACTTCCCGCAGCTACCATAATATTAACATGGATATCTAAGAATGTGGGGTTTCATCTAGTGAAAATGGAGAACTGTCCATGTGGGAGGCAACTGAGATATGGGGTTGTCAGGTTGAGTGGGTTGATGTGGAATTCATAGCTACGAATGTTGGCGGCCAAGCAAGCCTAGCACCTAATTTGGGCACTTCTCATGTTTGAAATCCCTTTCTAACCGACTCCATGAACACCTGAGGTGATTTCCCTCACGTCGACTTCGTTCTTGTTGACTTCGAGGAACCTCAAGCTCCAAGCATCACCAAATCCATTGAGAGGATTCTACAATTGGTTTTTGAAACACACAATAAGGTAGCGGATTTAAAGCACAACATTGAGCAATTGAACATGCACGCCTCATGGCTTGTGGCTCTACATGCAAGCTCATATCTCCGGCTTCCAATTCCTGAGATGTCTGTAGAGGATGTCGTCCTATTTTGCATCCTTATTCCACTGCCAATGGGTAGACACCCTCCACCACAACATGATCCAGCTCCGCCTCAAGTTTAATCGCAGTCTTGGCTCTGGATACTGTTTTGATTTCAATTCAGTGGTTTAAGTTCTTATTAGAATAATTAGTTTGGTGAATAGTTTAAATTTTTTAGGACAAACTAAAGCATATATGGATGTATTATTTTATGACCCTTCGGGGAAGTATGAACTTATGCTACGATGGGTTGGTTTCCTTTCATTGCAGCCCAGTCATCGACAAAACTTAAGCTTGTATGTCAATTTTCATAGCAGGTAATACAACTTTTCTAACTTAAAAAAAAAAAATAACACCAATTTTCATAGCTTATTAACCCATAAAATCAAGGACATATCTAAATTTTTATTTTTAAATTATTTCATCATAAAATCAACTCAATAAATCAAAATAATTAATTTTATATTATAAATCCAATAAAACAAAATTGATCTTAATAAATAACCATTTTCATCACTATAAATAAAATAAATAAAAAATAAATAAAAATTCAAAATGAAAATTATATCTTTACAAACATATTTAGGAAAAAAAAAGCCTAAATAAAATATTAAAACAATGGAATTCCAATTCAAAAGAACAACTTATTTTAATTTTTTAATAAATTATTTTTTATTTAAAATAATTCAAATAAACATCTTTGAAAACAAAACCCTAAATAAAAAAATTAAAACAATGGAAGTGCAATTCAAAAGAACCACTTGTTTTAATTTTCTAATAAATTATTTTTTATTTAAAATTATTCAAATAACAAATATATTCAATAAAATTTACCATCCATTTTTAAACACGTGGCAATAATAAAAAAACCCATGTTGGTGAATTCCCTTTCTCCTTTCCTAAACTAAAGAACGAGAATATGGGACACCCGTTGGCCCACAAGGAACAAAACAAACCAAATTTCTATCAAAAGTCACCTTGTAGTATGAGGAAATCCCATTTATTCTGTTTGGCAAATATATATCTTCCCATATTTTCAAATCCATGGCCAACCATGAATTCTAATTTTGCATTATTATGGGTCCATTATTTAATATTTAAAAATAAACACAAAGTTTCCTTGTAAGAAATACATGTTGATAAATTAAGTTTTGTTTTATTCTTACAATGACGGGTCCTACTGTTGAGATTTCATTCGAACAATAATATATATATATTTTTTTTAAGTTTTGTGGATCTCACCAACTAACCTTGAATTGTCAATCGTCACACTTAATTTAAGTTATAGATAATGATAGTGTCGCATTAGAATTTTCAGAAAAGATGTTTAAAATTTTAAGTCAAGCTCATCAAGACAAAAAGAAAAGAAAAAAATGATTTAAATTTCGGTCATTTTCATAATAATACTTTGTTTTAATTGTTAAATTATAATCCAACAAATATATTTTTATTTGCTTTCATCCTCAAATACATAAGTAAGAATGTGATTGATGGTTCCTTATCAATTTCAATCAACAATTGACTCACAAAAAACAAACATGTCATAAGTAAGATTTAAATATGGGTAAGGAGAATAACATTTCTCCTCTTAACCATTTAAGTTAAACCTAATTATCAAGTTTATAAAACAATACTTACATACAAAATATTATCATTTAAGATCCCTAAATTATTGTGCCAACATCCTCCCTTGTCATCATGTACTTTATAATTAACTTATATCTAAATTATAAAATAATAAAATTGCATTACATTTCTTTTATTTAACCTTAAGAAGATTTATTGTAGATATTATTTTCTAATTAAACATCCCCACAATTTTATGAAATTAATAATATATTTCATTTTTATTAAATAATTGGCTTAATTCTACATGAAATTGTTATATACCCTTAACATTCAATGTTATTTGTAACTTATTGTATTACTATCCCGTTACATAGGAAGATATGAAGAGACACATGGTTCCCATTAACTTTTAAAATATCATTTAGCATTAAGCCTTTTGTATAATTTAGAGTTCAAGTTCCACTTAGAGTACACTTTCACTTTAATGCATTGCTTACATTTAAGAGAGACCATTTTTCTCATATTTCCTCATAAACACTTATCCAATTTAATATTATATATTTATATATTTTCTTACCTTATATGTGTAACTATTCATTTCTTATTTTTCATATTTATCAAACTAAATTTACTCACTTATAAACATTAATATTAAATAGCAATAACCTTAAACATAAACATGAAATAGAAATACATTATATTTCAAATAAAAACATAAATAAATAAAAAATAATAATGTTAAAAAACAATTTATAATCTACTTACAATGCTTTTAAAAAATCAATATGAAATAAAAATATATTTATATTTTAAATAAGAAGAAAAATAATGTTAAAAAACAATTTATAATCTACTTGCGACGTTTTAAAAAAAATGAGAGCATCTATTTACATGCCTTCTTGCCCAAAAGTTAAGAAGTTGGAGTTGGAATTCCTTAATAGGAAGGATACCTTTACTTCGATTTTATTTGTAAAATTAAATTTTATTTTTAGTTGAAGGGTCATAGTTCAAGTGGTCAAAGGAGAGAATAAATATTTCTCCACTCAAATTCAATATTTCTCAAGGATATGTTCCTCTGTTATGTCTCGACCCTAGAATGAGTTATGAGTAGCATCCGCATTAAGGAATGTCTCAACCCTAAATTGAGTTATGAGTTTTGTATTAAAAGTTGCAAACCAACCTAAGATATAATAACAACTAATTAAATTTAAACTTAAACCTCATCCAAATCATTTCGACCAATTAACAATTCCCCTATTAACAATTCCCCTATATCTTTAAGGAAATCCATTAAAAACACTTTTTTATTTTTTCTTCTCCATAACTCTTATTCACCCTCCTACTTTTCAATGATTTTTTCCATCCCATCTCACAACACATCTCAATCAATCATAACCCTTATTCACCCTCCTACTTTTCAATGATTTTTTCCATCCCATCTCACAACACATCTCAATCAATCAAGAAATAACTCATGTCGGTGAATTTTCCCTCCTTTCTACTAACTTAACCAAAGAACAAATGATCCCAAGTGGCCCACCTTGAACCAAAAAAACCACATTTTCTAATCACCTTGTAACTTGATGCTTATCAACTCCAATTTGTTAGGATTCGTAAAGGTAACTCTGCCCCTTTCAAATCCATTGCTAGCCATGAATCTTAGGTGTTAATGATAGTGGTCCCATCGTTTAATGTATTGAATTGAAAAGGCAATACATGCAGTCCCCCCACAAGGAGCAAATTCTACTATCATTGCACTTGTAATTTATAATGTTTTGTAATTTATATAATGTTTATAAAAGTGTAAATCTTATTATTAATAATTTGGATTTCATATGATAAGTGTAAATCTTATTATTATATTAATTTGGATTTTATTTTTTATTTTTTTATAGTTATTTTATATATATTATTATAATATTAAATAATGGTCAATTAAGTTCAATTTGAGTGGTTGTGAGATGATATGTTATTCTTTTCATCTATATTTTATTTATATATGTGATATGATGAACTTATAATAATTATATTGTTGTAATGGTTTTGAGCTTTGTTATTTTCTTTGAAATATATATTACCTAGAAAAAATTATATATCAAATAATTATAAAGAATAATTTAAATGAATTAAGTGAATGTATTTTATTGATTTTGAAATTTAACAATATAATTTTAAGTTATGTTTTTTTTTTTTTAATTATTTAACCCTATAATTTTAAGAAGAGTCCTTCTTGGACTTTCTTTTTTGAAGAGATTTAACTAATTAAAGTCTTGAAATTCTAGATTTTTCATCTTTATATATAATACTTAGTTATGGTATTAAGGACCCCAAGTATATCTTAGTTGTATAGGATCATCTTCCTTTTGATTTCATAATGTTACCGACATCATATCATTATTCTCAACAAAGTTATAGTTTTTCTCTCTTAGCTCAAAGCATTTAGTTTTAAAAAACACACCTTAATTTTATAATTTGATTTCATAATGTTATCTACGTCGCATCATTATTCTCAACAAAGTTGTAGTTTTTCTCTCTTAGCTCAAAGCATTTAGTTTAAAAAAAACACACCTTAATTTTATAATATTTATGTTCATATGTCATGCAATTCAACTCGACATCAACACTTTTTAGTTTGTAATTCCCTTATTGATAGATTATTAGTCCATGCTGAAGGCCAAGGCAGGGACTATAGCAACCGCTTGTCGTTGACCGGGTATTACCAGGTCCATTTTGTCCCATTAATAGGTGCATTTTGGAGTTAGGATTTTTCAAACTACGCAGACCCTTATATTATTTGTCATAAATTTACCGTGATATCTATAGTTTCCTTAAATTCCATTTTTAATTGCATTTATTATGAAAATAAATTATTTTTTCTATTTATTAAATTTTGTAAATCTAATTTCTAATTCGTTCTCAGTTTTTTTATTTGACTTAATTACCCTGATGTATGGGATTTGTTTTTTTGAATTTTCAGAATTAAAAATTGATTTTAAAAAAAAATTGATTGGCGGTTTTGGCTAGCAAGAACTCAGACCGATCGATGACACAGGGAAGACTACAACAATCTCACCATGCTGCATTTGGAAATCTCATCAGTGGATTCATGTATCGTGGTGATCTGCATGCACACTGTGGCCTATTTATTAAACTATACCTGGCCTAGCCATTGATTTGGTAAACTTTATTGATTCAGTCGTTGCCATTCCCTTGATGTCGGTGGAGCCACCATAGCCCCTAATTCATTTCACGCAAGGGTGTTTTCTCTTTGCAAGTGCAAGAGACCTTAATCCCACAATAAAGGTTGCTTCTAGCCAGAGGTCTTGGCCTGTGACGTGTGCCTGAACCAGTTCGTAGTTCTTACTGTGGGCTACCTTCAAAGATCTGAGAAGGTATGAAGAAATCCATCCCTCCTGGATTGATTCGTTTATACTGGTGCAGGAGAAAGGGTATAGGGTGACATACCATAGTGAGGAGCTTGGCATGGAGAAGTCTGAGGCCCTCTTCTCTAGGATAGTGATAGGTCCTTTGCGATGGAAGATGACAAGAACAAGAAGTTTCAATTCTTGTCCTAGATGATATTATTAATATCAAACTATGGGACATTGTTCATGCTGATTCCTCTTCTTTAATAGCAATAATCATTTGTGTGTGTTTTAAATTTTTATTTGATGTTAAGATTTTATATGATTTGCTTGTTTCAGGCCCTTGTCCAAGACTGTAAGGTTTAATGTACTGAAGGTGATTCCTGTGGGTTCTAGCAGTGGTTCTGCAAAGAAATCCTTCACTGCAATATGAACCTATTTTTTGCTTGATTTGTCCAAATAACCACATAATCCATCAAATGCAATAGAATAGGCTTTTAAAGAGATGATGGTTTACTATTTCATCGTTGCTCAAATTAATTTTCAGTTTAATCCCTTTTTTACTATGTTGCATATTGAAGGGTGTACGAAGCACGTTGTTTTTAGTCTTGGTAGTTGAAAGTCCACCGTTTTTGGATACTTTTGTTTTGGTTTTAGCATCCAGAAAACCTTTGAAGGTATATCCTCGGAATTTATTTATTTCCAATGGCCAAATATGAATGATGTCATATTTAGTTTATTATTTATGCTAAGGGGTTTTCCTTTTAATTCCTTCAGTATTAGTAGGTGACATTCATGTGGGTTGACTAACTNAGTTTTTCTCTCTTAGCTCAAAGCATTTAGTTTAAAAAAAACACACCTTAATTTTATAATATTTATGTTCATATGTCATGCAATTCAACTCGACATCAACACTTTTTAGTTTGTAATTCCCTTATTGATAGATTATTAGTCCATGCTGAAGGCCAAGGCAGGGACTATAGCAACCGCTTGTCGTTGACCGGGTATTACCAGGTCCATTTTGTCCCATTAATAGGTGCATTTTGGAGTTAGGATTTTTCAAACTACGCAGACCCTTATATTATTTGTCATAAATTTACCGTGATATCTATAGTTTCCTTAAATTCCATTTTTAATTGCATTTATTATGAAAATAAATTATTTTTTCTATTTATTAAATTTTGTAAATCTAATTTCTAATTCGTTCTCAGTTTTTTTATTTGACTTAATTACCCTGATGTATGGGATTTGTTTTTTTGAATTTTCAGAATTAAAAATTGATTTTAAAAAAAAATTGATTGGCGGTTTTGGCTAGCAAGAACTCAGACCGATCGATGACACAGGGAAGACTACAACAATCTCACCATGCTGCATTTGGAAATCTCATCAGTGGATTCATGTATCGTGGTGATCTGCATGCACACTGTGGCCTATTTATTAAACTATACCTGGCCTAGCCATTGATTTGGTAAACTTTATTGATTCAGTCGTTGCCATTCCCTTGATGTCGGTGGAGCCACCATAGCCCCTAATTCATTTCACGCAAGGGTGTTTTCTCTTTGCAAGTGCAAGAGACCTTAATCCCACAATAAAGGTTGCTTCTAGCCAGAGGTCTTGGCCTGTGACGTGTGCCTGAACCAGTTCGTAGTTCTTACTGTGGGCTACCTTCAAAGATCTGAGAAGGTATGAAGAAATCCATCCCTCCTGGATTGATTCGTTTATACTGGTGCAGGAGAAAGGGTATAGGGTGACATACCATAGTGAGGAGCTTGGCATGGAGAAGTCTGAGGCCCTCTTCTCTAGGATAGTGATAGGTCCTTTGCGATGGAAGATGACAAGAACAAGAAGTTTCAATTCTTGTCCTAGATGATATTATTAATATCAAACTATGGGACATTGTTCATGCTGATTCCTCTTCTTTAATAGCAATAATCATTTGTGTGTGTTTTAAATTTTTATTTGATGTTAAGATTTTATATGATTTGCTTGTTTCAGGCCCTTGTCCAAGACTGTAAGGTTTAATGTACTGAAGGTGATTCCTGTGGGTTCTAGCAGTGGTTCTGCAAAGAAATCCTTCACTGCAATATGAACCTATTTTTTGCTTGATTTGTCCAAATAACCACATAATCCATCAAATGCAATAGAATAGGCTTTTAAAGAGATGATGGTTTACTATTTCATCGTTGCTCAAATTAATTTTCAGTTTAATCCCTTTTTTACTATGTTGCATATTGAAGGGTGTACGAAGCACGTTGTTTTTAGTCTTGGTAGTTGAAAGTCCACCGTTTTTGGATACTTTTGTTTTGGTTTTAGCATCCAGAAAACCTTTGAAGGTATATCCTCGGAATTTATTTATTTCCAATGGCCAAATATGAATGATGTCATATTTAGTTTATTATTTATGCTAAGGGGTTTTCCTTTTAATTCCTTCAGTATTAGTAGGTGACATTCATGTGGGTTGACTAACTGTTGTCTCAACGATAATATATATTTTTATCAAAAGACCAATACATTTAACTTTTCCAACATAACTTTGAATTTAAGAAGGTTGCCTATGCAAATCTTGTTATCTGATGGTTGCCAATAGTATTTCAAGTGAAGATGCTAGATGTTGAAATCTAATGCACAGTAGTGGTTGATAATATGCTTGCCAAGTTATTTGATAGGATTTTAAACTGAGGTACAAAGAAAGGATGCCTGCTTAGTTTAAGATGTAAGTTGTATTTCCAATGAATAATGTATTTTTGTTTCCCAAATTTTTCGCAGTCGGTTTTTTCTCATATTGTTGCACTGCATTGTAGAGTATGCCTCCATATTTGAAAGGTTTCCTTGGAATCATCATGTCATTGGTTATTACTTCCACCATTAGTTTCATAGGAGAAAACAATGCCGAAAATGCAGCAGTTTCCCTAACGTCAGGTCTTGCACCAAAGTCAAAGGTATTCAAACATGTACTTTGGAAGTTTATTGTGTAAAACAACTTCTACTTCTTTTTCCAATTTATCTTTTGTATCTGTTTGATTACCTATGGTGAAATTGTTCTCTAGGTCCTTTGCGATGTTTGATTACCTATGGAAAAATTGTTCTCTAGGTCCTTTGTGATGGCAGATGGAAAGAACAAGAAGATTCAATTCTTGTCCCAGGTGATATCATTAATATCAAACTACAGGACATTGTTCATGTTGATACTTGTCTCCTTGAAGGTGATCCTTTAAAGATTGACCAACGTGCCCTGATTGGTAAGTTGTTGCCCCTAGCGAGGAACGTCGGGATGAAATGTTTTCAGGGTCTACCTGTAAGCAGACTGAAATTGAGACAATTGATATTGAAATAGGAGCTCAAACCTTGAAATAGACATATATTGTAATTGAAATGGCATAAGCAACTGATATAACTAGAGGTGCATCTGATATTGTGCTCACGTAGCCAGGCCCCTCAACTATTATTATTAGTGTTGTTCTAACAATTTGTGCTACCTTTCAAAGAAATAACTGGCCTACTTGCCCATAGATATATATTATGCCAATAACTACTTGTATTATGGTAAATTTAGTCGATAAATCCCCAAGGTGCAATTATCAGTGACCGAAATTATAAAATTTACGCATTGTTGAAATCTAGTTTTGTATTTCCATCAAATTCACTAATGGAAAATTAACCACACAAAAAAAATGGAGAGCATTTTACTGTGACTTTAACCCACGCTGAAGCCTTCAAGCTCGAATAGTTATGAGAAGCATGTCAAGGCATAATTTTGACTGAAGTGGGGGCCAATAGCACCCTCATCGACTTCATTCGCCTGATAGTTGCAGACACCATCTTTATACTGTCAATGCAAATTCTGGTGATGATTCTAGGTTGCAAACCCCTCCTTTTATAATAGTATTTCTGTAAACCCCTCCTTTTATAATAGTATTTCTGTAAACCCCTCCTTTTATAACAGTATTTCTACAGGAGGTATAGTTTTATACCGTGTCATGGGGGGTTCAACTTGGCACCATTCCATGGTGTTGAGATGTAGGGAGCAAAGAGCGATAAGTGCATTAGGCTTAAAATTACCGTGTCATGGGGGGTTCAACTTGGCACCATTCCATGGTGTTGAGATGTATGGAGCAAAGAGCGATAAGTGCATTAGGCTTAAAATTCATTCGGTTCATTCTGTTTTTTCTCTATCTGTTGCATAATTCAAAGCGAATTAACAATACTTAGATATGGATATTACTGACTACTTTCTATTATTCAACAAGGCAGGGACTAGCTGCTTCGCAACTATTTTCCTTGTTAGTTAAATATCAATGTGATACTTTAATATGTTGTTCTATAGAATGGCAATGTATTTGGGATCCTCGAGCTAAATTTAAAGGATTTTTAATCTTTGTATTTTTTTTTATTTAATATAAATTTTATATTTATTTGTAAAAAATTGAGGATTTAAATTTGGGATTTTTTCCATGATAACACTCTATCTTAATCATTAGATCACAATCCAACAAACATAATCAATTCCACTTTCAATATAATAAGAAGATTTTAAAAATTATCAATATTCTTAACCAAAGAAATCAACAATATTTGCAATAAATTTTTTTTTTCTCTCTTTTACCAACAGAAAAAATCCTCTTATATTTATATATAATTTTTTCTTTCAAGATACAAATATATGTAGAAACAAAAACAACAATTACATTCCTCTCAATTGAACATAAAAACTAACTTGAAAAGTGTCACAATGGATATTCTAACCATTGTCCCTCCATCCTGGTCAATGACTAGGAACTGCCTCCCTGAGGTCTAAAATGTAAGTTCCCCCTCCTCGGCCCAAACAAAAAACAAAAATGAAAAACTGACTACTGGACTAGAGGATAATTTAAGCCTCAAAAAAGGTTTAGAAACCGATTCATTCCCACAAGCCCATCTTTCATCTAATAGTATGTGATGTTGCCTTCAAGTTGATGCAGAGCTTTATTCGATAACTCGTTCACCCCCTTGTTAAAGGCTCTGTACGTATGAGAAAAATAAAGCGTCATGAAATCCTTAAGAAGTGCATTTATCCGGTCTTTCCAACAGGTCAAATCCAAAACCTCGAGGGCGCCTTTTTGGTTCAACCAGACTATGACAGTCCTTAGGTCTCCAAACACCTGAATATCATAGATATGCAAGCGGGTTTCTAGAGTTAGCAACGCCCAAACACCCAGAAGTTCAACCCAGAAGTTTTTTCTCTCTTTTAAACAACACTTACAAGTTAACATGACATTTATTCTATTAATTTGTTAGCATATGTTTTGATTTTTTTCTACATTAATACTTCTTTTTAGTTGTATATATTAGCGTGTATTATGAATAAACACATATGAATAACAATTGTGAGACAACGTGGTTTATAAGACATCACTTACATTAAAAAAAATTATGTAATTTTAAAGGATAACTTTTCAATGCAAATCCTCCTTAATTTGGGATGAATCTTGTTTTCATGTCCAACTTGTGGACCCTGTTATCGCTCAGTTTGTAGGAAAGGTTTAGATAGCTTGGAGTCAAGGCTCAAACTGGCGTAACAGGAGCTTCCCCACCCACTGTCACCTCGATGGGGAGCTCTTTCTATTTAGGGTGGCTAATCCCAAGGGAGACGTCCCTAGTAATCTGGGTGTCTGAAAGGTCTAAAGGTCTATAGGATCAAGATAAGGGTTACCTTTCACAGATTACTGCCAAAAATGATAGTCAAGGAGAAGATCTTCCACTGAAAGGCACCTGTTTGCGAGACAAGGCAAATAAAACTAAAAGAATGTGTTGCAGTGGTTAGTACTTCACAATATCAATGACTATCTTTAACATATATGAGCATTAATGAAAGTAATTATTGACGAAGTCAATGATTGCAATAAACACTTATATTTTATATCACTTCTTCAATAAAGACACAAGAGATATTGGCATTCAATGTGTAAAATCAAATCCTTATGTTATCACAATGCAATAAATATCATAAATCTGCTCATATAAATAATGTTGCTGCGTCACTATTGCAGAATTAGGGTGACGTCAGCTCTATTTCAGCTAGACAAACAAGTGGACCTTTTGCCAATTAAACAAATGAAAACGTTCAACACTTAAATGTTCATCAAAGAATGGTAAATCCACAACGTTTGCACTTTAAACAAGGGTTAAGAAGAGGCTTGACGTCATCAATATTATTGCTGCTACAAAGGTGACATCAGCCCTAAATTAGGTCAATTTTTTGAAGACAATGAGAGGAACGTTTTGTCAAATAAGCTTATGAAAATAGTCAACAACTCAAGGTCTATCAATTAGATGACTATACCACAACGTTCTAGGGCCAAACAAGGGTTTTAAACAGGTATGACGTCACCTATATTGTTGTTGGTTAGTTTGACAGGTTACCTAATCAAAGAGGTGGACGTTTTGACAAATCAACCAATGAAAATGCCTAAAACCTCTATGGCTATCAAGAGATGAGTCAGTCACAACTTTTGGTCCAAGCACAAGTTTAAAGGAGGCAAGACGTCATCAGGGTTAGGGTTAGTCTAGACGCTAGGGTTAGTTAGGGTTTCAAATTTAAGGAGTTTGAAAGAGTGTTCAAGCACAACAAACCTCAATGTTTTGTTCTTAGACTAGTGCCTTGGGTTAATGGAGTCAAGTGGAGAGAAGTTAATGGCTTGGAAAGACTTAAACCTAAGGACTAGAAGGTTAGGTTTAATGGTGCTACTATGGCAGGGCCACCAAATCAAAACCCTAAGGGGAGGAGGCTCATTCCGGTGTAGCTAAAGCTAGGCCTCATGCTCCTCCCTCTTTCCTTAGGACTCTTTGGAAAAACGGCTAGCTATAAAACATAGATCTATGGCTGAAAAGTGTTGCTTGGGGACAAGGCTTTTCAAACCCTAGAAGCCAAACCCTAGGTGTAAAACAAATTAGGCCTAGGACGTCTTCTTTCTTCAATCTATGCTTCAAACTAACTCAGAAAAAAGAAAGGCTAGTGTAGCTATGGCTAGGCTAAACCTTCTTTAATCAATGGCTAAACAAGCTATTACCATGGGGACATGAAGCCACAACCTACTTGTGTGTTGGCTCCCTAGGGTTCTAGTGATTAAGCAAATAATAACAATGTAACTATAAAAGTAAGCAATTCTACCTACAACCATTCAATAAAGAAGTTTTGCATGCAAAATTTAATTACAAATCAATGAAGAGCATAATCAAACCCTAGTTGTCACACCTTCCAATGATAACAAGCACCATGCACATGCCAAAGATAATCCTCCAAGAGTAGCGCCTCAACTCCAAAAGACCAAAATAACCAAGACAAGAGCTAAAAGCAAGTCTCTCACAAGAGAGTAAGTTATGTTATCCAAATGAGGGTAAAACGTCCTCAATTTATATCATACTTATGACCTTTAATTACAAAACAGGTCATTAAAAACAACCGACAAGGCTGACTTTACAATATTTCATTATTTGTCACTTAAAATGCTAAAAATGTCAAAATAGAGCTAAAATGGGAGACATCGGGCCCCTCTGAGGGAGACATTGGCCCTTTTTGGGCATGATCAGCATCCAAGAGACAAGACGTTGGCCCCTCTGGGCCTCCTTCAAGCTGCCACACAGTACAAACACACTGCTACATCCTCCAGGAAATGTCCAGTCTACTCTGGTGGTGTCCTGTCCATCAAAGCCATCATACCACCTGCAGGGGCTGATCCCCCATAGGTCAATCTCTGCCAAAGTGTCCCGATGAGGGCGTCCTTCTTCCTCTCCATGCAAGGGCTCATCACAACTCTGTCCTGCCTCTGCCATCCCAGCAACCATCTGATGGGCTCTTCAGCCCCATGGAGGTCCGAGCTAATCATCTCCCCATGTGCACCGATCCTTTGGTACCTGTCCACTGGGTATGGTCCTGCACATCAAAGACTACGCCCTCCATGGGCTCATCAGTCCTAGATATCATAGCAATGTAAATCATATTTCATCACTAAAGTTATCAAACATATGCATGAGATCCCTAACAAATCATCTAAGAGCTCAAAGACATTACACAAATCTACTATACAAAGCCGAGGAAACCAAGAGAACAACCTATTGGGCTAATACCCATAAGAGATGGAAAGTTTCCTCAAAGAATCATTCAAGCCATGTGTAATGAGGTGATATGGTTTTAGGGATGTCCAGTCATAGTAAGACCAAGGGCTGGTGTTGTCTGTGAGTGCCTTTGTAGGAGGCGAGCTGTACCCGTCATGGATGCATTTTTTCCAAGCCCTTTTATTGCNCGAGAGGCTTTTTATTGCCTTCTCGGGGATCCCCTGGGCGAAGCATCTCTAGGTTTTATTTCCTATGGCTTTTATCTTTTACCAGCTGCTTTTACCCCCTGGGCCTTTAGCCCCTTCTTCCCACAAGACAAAGTGTACCATGAGAGGTCATCCTAATGGCCAGACTAGGGAAATGGGATGGATGAGCGGGGTATAAGATGTAAAAGTGATAAGATGGTGGGAGCGGACGATGACTCTACAAATCCCCCTTGGTGGCTAACCAAAACCCATGAATACCAGCTTGCTAAGTTACCCCATCAATCACCCCAACAGTGGTCAAGTGGATTAGTGTAAGATCCAAGCAGTCATCAGAAATGAAAGGAACCTAATGCATATATAAGAAGGTTATAACAATCAAATATGACACATACCATGATACCTCGTACCAATTACCTCATGGAGCAAGAGTCCTCTCTGATGCAAGCCCAGGTCGATGGTGATGGAAGCTGCTACTGCTGACAGGACAAGTCTGGCTGAGAAAAAGAAAGATGGGCCCTCCAGGGCCATGCCCAAGTCACTCTTGCTCTCGGTACTCCATGTCTAGGACCATGTGGGCCTCGAGACATGATCTCCTAGTTATCCCTAGATATCGGGGATAACAGACCCATTTGCCTTGTGGTTGTTATATATGAGAGGTTCACAATAATTACAAGTCTCACTATTTGGTTTTTGAATGTAACGGTTGATGTGATGCTTCTATCATTGCAAAGTCTCGTTCCCTCCTATTCCACAATGGCTGTGAGAATTGGTTGGTGGCAACATATAAACCCCATTATACTACAATATTTATGCAAAGGGAAGCGTTTATAGAGATAATGACCCCCATACTAACATTAAGGTTGATTGGTTGTGAGAATTGGTCCATAGTAACATAATAAACTCGAATGTGATGCATATTGATTATGAGATGGAGGTGGTTTATAAGACATTAATCATGCCAAAATGTTTGCACATTTCAATACAAATATTGTCATCAATTTGTGTCACATGCAAGATTAAACCCCATATTCACCAACAATCTAAAATATACTTTTAGGATACATGTTTTAGAGTTGAGATAATAACATCCTTCCCCAACTTAATATTCTAAAATTGATGTAATAACAATTTTCTTCACTTTAATATTAATATTGTTGATAATTTCAATATCATACTTTATGAGTCATTCTTTCAATTATATATATATATATATATATATATATAATTGAGTAGTACTTTTACAAAGGGAACCTACTAACCTACCATGCATTTTTTTTTCCAGTAGAAAATTTCTCGGTATATATTATTATATGTTGTTCTCATAAAAGACTACATGAGTGCAAAATACATTGCCCAAATGAGTGCTAGTGTGCCAAGTACATGCTCAGAAGGACCTGCAAGTAGTATGAAACCTCCTTCAATACCGATTGTGTTACAATATTTAGAGTGATTACTCAAAAATTACCATTCATTCTCTCACCCTATATGAAATATCCAAAATTGAGCAATTATACTGCATTTTACAAACCAATAAAGACTAATGTACATATACAAAAAAAAGAAACGATGTTATAACAAAAAATCAAGCAGCCATAGTCTTCCCCAAATACTATCGGTATCATATATAAAGCCGCAATGTAAGTGGGGGGGGCTCCTGACCATCCTACCATTTGTTGAAGTGGATCCTCCCTTCCAGAGCCTGGAGGGCTTTTTTTTCATGTGCGAATGAGCGACATATGTATTTCACACGGATTGTAAAAATCTTAGCAATATCTTGTTATACATGCCATCCTTGTGAGTTATAGTTCCCTATTTATTTATTTATTAGTCCTTGATTGCAACATGCCATTTTTGTCAAGTACATTGACTCAAGATTATTTTGATGAATGTTGTGTTTTTTTATGGTTTTTAAAATTTTGTATTTTAAATTGATTTTTTTTAAATCTTTTTTAAATCAATAAAATTGAAAAATTGTTGTTTTTTGTATTTTCATTTATTAAAATATATTAATATGATTAATTTCTTTTAGTTTTTATAATTTTTGTTAGGTTAGAAAAATAATTAAAATTAAAATATATATATGTGTGGTTAGATGTATGTTAAAAAATTCTTTAAATTTAATTTCAATAAAATGAGAATTCATCACGATAATATTGAATGCATTGTCCATAAGGATACACAAGACATGTGTATGCATTGCACAACTACCGTGTGTCATTCCCTTGGCTGGAGTAGGTGTATTCCAAGCTACAAGGAAGGCATGGGAAAGGTTCGAACATTGTCTTGGCAACCAAACCATTGTCTTGAGCTTGCATGGGAAAGGTTCGAACATTGTCTTGCCAACCAAACCATTGTCTTGTTTGCTCAATTGCTACAATATAACTCTTCAAGAGATTCCATAAAGTTCAGAGCATGTGAGGTCCTTCTCTTATATAGTGCCTTTATATTCCTTTTTGGCCATCATTTTCATAATTGATAGTCTCAACAATCTATCCTTGGTGAATAAATATGTCAATTGTTCAAATCCTTTAGACTTGTGAAGATGGTGTAAGTTGGAGTATTTGGTTGTAAAGTAGAATCTCATGGTTGGACAACTCCCCATTCTTGGACTTCATCTTTGACCTCTCAAGACTCAAGCATATAGATCTCTCTTCAAATAACCTTAGTGATTTGGCTTCCCTATGTTCAATGACTTGTTGTCAATCTTATCAATGCTACAATCTTTCCTTTTTGAGGCAATCTTGTTACACAACGAGGGTGTTTTCGCCTAGAACAACACCCAAGGAAGACATGTACATAGGAACCGTCAGTCAACCATCCCAGAGGACAAATAATGCTCATCCCTTGAAGGCGTAGTCTTCTACGAGATTATCATGCATTTGTGTGTAAACTGGGCAATTAGTTAGAGACATCCCTTTCCAGCGTTCAGTTGCATGCATGCACATAATTAATAACAATTTAGTAATAGTTAATGCCCATTTTTGAGTGACTTGCAATTAATTAGTTAGTTGCATTCATATAATAATATTTTCTTCCTACTTAGGGTTGAATGCATCACAGAATAATATTTGATTGGAGCTATGTAATTATATATAAAGGTTGGAGCCTCATCAATACAATGGAATCCATCTATTATAATTTTAGGGTTTTCATTGTTATAGTCTTTTTCTTCAAATCAACTACAATATTTGTGCTCTTGTTTGTATGGTTTGTTTTCGCAAGCAGCTTGTATCGTATCATTTGGTATTAGAGTAGAAAATTATTTGCCTACTCCACTTTCACTCAAGCGTTGGGTTTTATGGAGGACACCCTCCCACCCCACCTGTCATCTTTACCTTTTTGGGTTCCTTAGCTCTGTGCCCACTAAGACTCTTCAAGATTTGGGTTCCCTTGAGGTCAGTCCTCCACCCCAACTGCTTTCTCTTTGTTGTCTCTCTTGGCCATTAGTTCCACCCATTGAAACATTATTCAACACACCTATCCATATGGTTCCTTAGGTTAGCACCCACCCATATCTGCTCAACTTTTTTTTTTTAGAGGTCCCCCTCCCAACCCAATCACTTATTTTATGTTGCATTCCATTTCCTTAGCTCTTGTTCAACATTTGGTAGTGTTATTCTCAACTTCCTTGATTCATATATCAGGCACTATTCTTTGCATAAACCTTATCAAGATCCTTAAACTAGGGTTTCCACTCAACTTCTCTTCATCTCTTCCACAATGTCTCTCTATTAAGGGATTCTCATAGCACTCATTATTTTGATGAAGAAGAGCCTAGTCTATTTAGCATGGTGCAGGAATTAGCCATAACTCTCACTGAAGCCCTAAAACATCAACCTAGGGCTTCCATGTCTACTTTCTAGCTACACAGCTAAATCTCATTACTTAAACATGGTGGCTAGATGCACAAAAATGTTTTGGATTCCCGGATCCATAGCTTGATTTCCTACATCCAAACCTACCCAGAAATGACAAAGGAGCATCACCTCCTTTGTAACCACCCTAGTTGAATAAATGTTTAAGGATTATTAAGTAAAAATTAATTATGGGATTAATTGTCTTAACATGGTATTAATTAAACAAGATTGGTATAAAGATACTAATTAAATATTTATTGATTAATTAATGGTTGCAATTTGATTAATTAATTACATGTTACATTCATTGACATGGGTATTAAATTAATAGGGATAATAAATTATAAGTTAATTTGTTAAAAACTTACGTACACGGAAAGGGATAAGACATTGAATATAAAGGGATAAGATATTAAGTATGAGGGGATAAGGTAGTAAATGGGTAGGTAAGGAAGTAAATGAAAGGAGGGCAGTGAAGGAGGAATATGAGGGGAGGAGGTTTACGGAGGAGGATTACCATTCTACGGGAAAATTTTGGGGGAGGTCTCTCTTGGATTGCACAGAGGAGAGTTGAGTTCTATAGTTGGATTGGATCAGTACAGGCACCGGTTTGCTAGAGGTTTTGGGCACGGGGGCCAGGATATCCATATGATATCCTGGAGCTAGGAAGTTGTCCTAGTTGGCAGGGTGGAACAAGGTTTTGGGCAGTGTAAACACAGTTCAGCAACGGTCAACAAGGCAAGTGGAAGGCGGAGGGTTAGCATTAGACCAAGGTACTTTAAAATTATGTATTTGTTTTATTATGTTATAAAATTGTATTAATTGTTGATCAATTTAAAATGCGTATGTGCTCAATTAAAAGGAATTATTTAATTTTACTGTTTTGTTTGTAGAATAATGGATGTTAAATTTATATGGTCATTACACATGGTATCAGAGCTTTTGTTTGAAATCTGGGCCTGAGGGCCAAAGCTCCAAGCTCTAGCTCCAGTCCCACCTAACCTGCAAACCAAAAGCACTATTATTTTGATTATATATAAACAAATCTAAATATATATAAACAATACAAATTGAAAATGTAAAAACAAATTTACCAAAGTAAAACAAGTGAATTATGAATACTACTAGGGTTGTTACAAGGTTAAAGTTTAGGAGAAGCGGCGCAGTCTCACTGAATATCCCTCCATAAGAAATGAAATCCATTAGAAACG
>ML792986.1:304819-332348 GCA_009831015.1 Picea engelmannii | reverse complement strand
TCTCACACACACACACACACACACACACCCACACCCCGCAAATTCTTCTATAATTATTCCCACAAGGAAATTCTCTCTCTCTCACCCACACCCCACAAGTTCTTCTATAATTATTCCCACAAGGAATCTCTCTCTCTCTCTCTCTGAGATTCGTATATGATACTGAGTCATCTTATGCTTCAATCAAGAGGAAGGGGACATCACAGTCTTGAAGTCCCTCATCCTTCCCCTACTCTCACAAGGGGAAGAAAATCAAACTGGGAAAAAAAAAAAAAAATAGAATCAAATCTTTTGTTGGGTCGCTAGATCACCTTGGGTTCACCCATGTTTAAGGGGAGGATCATCCACCCTAATAACTAATTATGTGTTATTTATGCATTCTATTATGCAATAAATTTGTGAGAATCTATTATTGTATCCAATAATCTGGAAGAGAGAGAAAATGTAGGAGAATGTGTTGGCTTTTTTCCTCCTAACACTTTGATGGGAGGAGGAAAGACTTGAAAGCCACAATTAGTCTTTTAAATTTTGTATTCCTAAGCTATTCAGTTTGGTTGCAACCTCTTATAATACAATCTTTAGCCATTTCATTTTAAAAAATAAACATTATTTAACTAAAATTGTTCATGAACAACTAAGATGTTCTTGATGTTATGTTTATATTAGTTGTAAATTAAAAAAGAAAATGTGATTCATGTGGAATTTTCTCATAGACACTCAACAACCTTGTGTGGACGAAATGCTTTGAGGTGCTTAGGGGCATCACCAAATTTTCAAGGTGGATTTTGTGATGAAGGCCTTTTACCATGCTAATAAAGCACATCAAAGCCAAGTAATTTATTTTGGTTTTCTATTTTTTTAAAGACAAATTAGAGATTCGGATTTTGGTTTACTTCAAAATTGTTCAATAGAGTTAAGTTGATTTAATTAGTTATTTATGGATTGGAATTAGAATGTTTTTAATTATAACATATAGGCCCAACCTCTTGTTGGTTAAAGTCTACATGAGATTTGTTCAGCTACCTTCATCTTCGAGGTTCTTGGTTTCTATTGATCAACTGTGGAAGGCATTTTATTCCCTTAATTTTCTTGATACTATGGGCACAATACAAGTAAGATAAATCTCATATTTGTATATGAGTTATAAGTATTCCAGCATGTGTTGGTAAGTCTAGAAACATTTGAGTTGCATCCTATGATTGAGTTTCACAAGTTATGTCAAAACTAAGGGAAATACATCAAACACAATGATGCTTAGAGTGGAAATATAGTAAGAAACATAGTTAAGTACTTGATGAGAATTTTGTTGGATTACTAAGAGGGGGGTGAATCAGTAATAGATCAATCTAATCCTTTTTAACCATATAATGAAAGTGTTATATCAATGTAGCATTATCATCCAATATTTTCAGAGTAAATAAACAATGAACAAATGAACAATCATACACATACACATTACACCGATGTTTTTACATGGAAACCCAAAGCAAGAGAAAACCACAGAATGTTTTTTCTTATATGTCTTGAAGAATTGCATTCATTGGAATCACCAACTTCCTTTGTTTTCCAGCTACAACTAGAAGGAGGCTCCAACCCCCTAGTTTCTCAGGCTACAACCTGAGGGAAGCTCCAA
Organism: Picea engelmannii; assembly: GCA_009831015.1. Classification (NCBI taxonomy): domain Eukaryota; kingdom Viridiplantae; phylum Streptophyta; class Pinopsida; order Pinales; family Pinaceae; genus Picea; species Picea engelmannii. The sequence continues at coordinate 330,715 of ML792986.1, read as the reverse complement.
CTCCCCAATTCTCTAGCTACAACCAAAAAGAGGCTACAACCCTCTATGTTCTCCAGCTACAACCGGAAGGTGGATACAACCACCTGTCCTTGCCCCATCCAACTGCCCGGACGTAAAATTAGAATGATGGAACCACTATCACACTATCACTATGATATATACTGTTGTAAACGTGTACCAATCAACCTGCACCAAACAACCTATACCAATAACATGAACCATGTATCAACCATGCATCAACCTGTACCTCAACCTGTACCATAAACAAGTGCATCAACCATGCACCAACCTGTACCATAACTTGCAAACCTTCCTAAACTTTAACAACATGAGACTAGCATTTTCACCAAACTTTACTTAAGTCTCACATGACTAGTTTTGGATTAGTCAACAACCCTAACTTGAAATAATCATAACTATGTACATGTAATGAATAAAGATCTGAAAATAGTACACAATGTTCTTCAGTGTGTTTTATGCAATTCCTACAGGTGTCACTACTTGGAACCTCTTAGAAAATGAGTTATAGCAAAAATGGCATACCTTGTTGAATTTTGGCTTATTCTAGAGAGTGAAATTGTAGAGCGTGCCCCACACAGAATATTTGTTGTATGGATCTGAAAATTGTAAACAAAATACTTTAACCAACACATTTGATCTTACTAAATTTGGATTTGTTATGAAAAAAGTTATGATTTTTTTACCCGAAACACTTGTTTTAGAATAGTTTCAAGACTAGCCACAAACGCTATTTACCACGGAGTGTAACTCCAAAAATACAACAAAACACAAGATGAAATTCATACCACAACTACTTGGATATGTTTCCTCAATGGCCTCCCAATTTCACGATCTGAATCATTCTAAAAAAAAATTATTGCGAAAATGGTGAGATGTCCTGTAAATAACATACCTTAGAAAGCATCATCAAAAGAATTTATCCTCCCTTGAATTTTGGCCTTCTTTACTTCACCTTCCCTCTGAAATTCGGATTAGATATCCTTTGGTTACCTAAGTCACCTGTAGATATTCAATATGCACAAGTGTGATTAAAATGAGAGAGTCTTGCCTCTTATTTATACTCTCCAAGTAGCTTCCTTAGAAGTATCTTCTAGGCCACTTTGTCCACATAGTCACCTATGTCCAACTTTGCCCAATTTGCCACTTGTCCATGTATCAAATAGCCACTTGACCACTTAACCCATTTTTGTCATTTTAGGGTTAACCTTCTTATAACCACTTTCCATAATTAGAAAGTTCTCCATTTACTTTATTATTTAAATAATCCTCCTTGACTTTGTCACTTCACATTATTATTTAAATAATCCTCTTTGATTTTGTCACTTCACTTTATTATTTAAATAATCCTCTTTGACTTTGTCACTTCACTTTATTATTTAAATAATCCTCTTTAACTTTGTCATTTCACTTTATTATTTAAATAATCCTCTTTGACTTTGTCACTCACTTTATTATTTAAATAATTTTTTCTTTGCAAGCACTTTGACTGCTTTGACCTTTTGGGGCTTCAAGCCAATCATATGAGGGTCTTTCAAATTCGTAAGGCCATAACTCTCAAACCGTGAGGAGATATGTGACGTTCCACATACCACCGAAAATGGCATGACATGTACTATCCATCTAGAACAGTATTACCTGCAAATATATCAAAACACATACCATTATACATCAAAACAACTTGGGTCCATTACCCAAACCTTTGTGCTACCGAAATTCGCTACCGGACTTTATTCAAGGGTTGACATCAATGACAACCAACCCAATTAATCAACAAATCCTACGTAGTTATGTTTTTAAAGAGGACACATTTAGTGGCTCTTCTACCCCCATTTCAAAAAGTGGTGCTCTAGAATAACCCATTTTCGAGATAGATTTTGACATTTTGAATCTTCTTAGTTATAAAATATCAACATTTTTTTTTAAATATATTTATTTTCCAAGTATTGTCTTTTTTATTTATTTTAAAATCTCTATTTTGTAATGATATTTTTAATTGTTTTTTTAATTTTCCTTAGACGTAAGGAAATAGGTTAAAGGCCCAAGATCTAGAGGTATCCGGTAAGAGTAGAATTTTGCGTGTGTTGAGTACACAACACACCCTTCACTTAATTTTGAGGGTATCACTTTCTTTTTTTATCATTTTGCATTTCCTTATGTTTTGTTTTCCATAGACTGCATTTTTTAATTTCTTCAAATTGATGCATTTTTCTCTTTCTTTCTTTCTTTGTATTTAAAATCTCAAGAAAACTCAAAAAATTCCATGTTTTGCACAAGGGAAGGAGAGAAAAAAGAAACATTTAAAAAAGGAACAAAAATGCAAAGTTGATCCAAAGTGTCAATGAATCCATCGGGATTTGGACCGAGGGAAAGGGCTAGCACTTTTTCTAAAACCTTGATGCCAATGTAGATCTTAAAAGGAAATGTCAATGAATTGTCGGACGTCGAGAGATTTGAACGAATTTTAAAATAAAGGTTTAAACTTTTTTGTTGATCGTCGATGAGTCATCAGGCATCGACGAAAATCATAGGAATTTCAAGGCAACGAATAAAATATTGTGCCAATCATCGATAAGCCATTGACGCTGGTGGAAATCTTATGAGTTGAGGATTTAACAGATTTTGTCGATCACCGATGAGTCATCATCATCGACATAAATCTTACGAGTTGAGGAGTTAATGGATTCTGTCGATCTTCGATGAGTCATTTGCATTGGCAGAAATATTACAAGTTAAGGAAAAAAGAGTTATTGTGTCTTCGTCGATGTCGATGAACCATGAACGAAGGAAAATCCTAGCTATCAGATCATGAACAAAGATGAATCATGATCGTTGAAGCTTTCCGCATGAATTATGTTCGTTTCGATGACCGTATATGTCCATGTCACTTGCCATGTCACTAATCATATAGTTCCACGTCATTGATCATACTTCATCTATGACACACATTTATCTACGTCACTTTTTGTACTTCATCTATGTCATGTCACCTACCACATCATCTGATTACGTCACCTGCCATGTCATTATTGTATGAACATCTATGTCGATATCGATCATCGAGCGTCAAGGTTTTCATTTATGTGTTTGTAATACGTATAACACAAGGTTTCGTCGATGTTAATCGATATGACAGAATAGGCCAATGGTCATATCAGCAATCAATGATAGGGAAACCTCGATGAGAAAAATATCATTTCAACATTTTCCTGATAAAGTTTGATTTTGAACTATATTTTGGGCGTGTCTTATACTGTTGGAAAGGTCTCATCGAGCTCTACAACTTTGTAGTTATAAGTTTTCCTTAATTTCACATTGTTTATTTTGTATTTTGGAAATAAGGTTAAAGTATGGAAAACTCTTATGGTATTTTCGCAATAACTTTTGATTTTGATCCATGTTTTTAGAAAGTATTATGTCATTGGAGACGTATCATAAAGATATACAACTTTTATGTTATAACATTTTATTTATTTGACACAATTTGTTTCAGATTTGCGAAATAAAGGAAATTAGGCTCAGGGAAGTGACTTGAATATTTTGTTTTAAGATTAATGGATTGTTTTATCTGATAAATTTGTTAGGAGAAGATATTTTTAGTCCTAATATACATCTATTATAGTCCAAGTATAGGTGATGAAAATCATATAGCATGATGAAAAGGATTTCAATGTTGTATGTTGCAAACTGTGTTGTATGTTGCAAACTGGTAGATTTTTGTCAACTAACAAACAAAATAATGAGAACAAAGTTGGAATAATCGATGACTAGGTGCATGACCATTCCAATTTTAGTGGTGGCTAATTACTGAACAATAAAGAACAACTCAACTGAAGTTCAATGTGCCTAAAATAGAAAATCAAATTTGAAGATACATGCACTAGATTACTAAAGAAAGAACACCATCATAATTTAGTGATATATATAAATAAGATAAATGAGTAATTCTATATCTAAAAGATTAAATTACCAAACAAATAATTACGTTGAGAGGCATATACTTATTAAAAACTTCCAGATTAATCAGTCTTTTAATAAAAATATGCAATGTGTGTGGGAGATTTATTGATAGAAGAACATTCTTGGTCGTGTCCACAAATTAAAGGTTGGGATTTAATGTTATAACCTTTGTGCATGTCATTGTGCGTCTGTTAGTCATTAGAGTGTTTGATTAACACAAATTATTGATTAACATGCTTGCCACGTTTAATCCGCAGGCAACACCATGGTGGATGACAGACGACGTTTAGGGTTCCAGCAAATGACACGATGGTAGACAGAGTTTAAGGTTCTGACGGATGGCGTTTAGGGTTCTGACGACTAACCTACAGGCGACAGCTTTGGCATCACTTCTCAGTGTTGATCAGCCACAGTTTTGAGTGGTTGGACTAGTTAATATATAATAAATATATACTAGTAGTAGTATATATGTCATATAATTTTTTATGATTTTTTTCTTTTTATGAATGAAAAGAAAAACAAATTTTCAGTGATTTTTTTTTTATATATAAAATAAAAATCTTTTTTAAATATTTTTATAATCAAGATATTTTGAAATTGTCTTTTTAGAATTTTAGATAATGTAATGAAACTAATTTCTTAAAAGGAATTTAGCTAAACAAAGTATATTTTTAGTTTATATTTATTATTAAATTAATGTGGTTTATCATTAATTAAACATTGCTGTCTCTGATATATGTAGATAATCTAATTATAAACTCTTCCAATATAATAACATTTTGTATTTATAATTTTTTTTTTAATTTAAATTTGAAATTAAAAAGAAATAAAAATATTAAAAATTAGATCTACAAAGGTTAACAAAGGTTAACATCAAATTTAAGCATTAATAGCATACATAACAAGAGATTGCTAAAAGTTTGACATCTCACTTAAAGCACACCCTAAAACCAACTTCCAAATCATTCATGTTAGAAGGATGCTATTACTTAACTCTAAGCATACTAGCGTGGGGAAGGATAGAATTGCTTCAACTCTAAAAGTACGGCCCAAAACCAACTTCAATATTGTTGGTGTATCTAAATTTAATCTTCCATGTGGCACAAATTGTTAGTAACTTTATTACTAAAGTTTGCAAAGTTCTATTTGCTGCAAGTAATAATGACCATTTTAAAAAAAATGAATTATTGTGAAATTTTAAAATCAATAATAAAAACTATTTATTTTAGTTTATTCAAATGATTTTTCACAATGATTTGTTATTGTAATATTATATACAAAATATTATTAGTGTTGAAATTTGATCGATTTTAGTTTTAAAAAAATTATAAATATAAAATGTTATTAAATTGGAGGGGTTAATTATCCATAAATATTAGAGAGATAAGTTTAATTTAATAATAAATAAAATTAACAAATTAATAATAAACACAAATTAAAAATATACTTTAGTTAAACCAAATTCCATTATTTAAATTATTTAAATTATAAAAGAACAATTTTAAAGAATTTTACTTATAAAAGTATTTAAAAAATATTTTGATTTTCATAAAAAAGAATATCGTGCTAGAGAAGCTTTTCACATGCACATCACATTAAATACACTTTGCTCTAGTTATTTTTCTGCATATAGCATTATTGGCATCCCAATGAAACAATAGAATACACCACTGAAATTTAAACAATTAGTTGACTAACAACCTTAATCAACAATCAATTCTTGAAGAACAAACATGTCACAAGTGGGTAGGATAACAATTTCTCCTTTCTACCACTCAATCTAGACCCAATTCACACACACACACACACACGTTTTCTCCACCATTGATGGATTTCTTCTGGTAAGTCAACTATTTTTTAATATGTATTAAATAAGAGGAGAAAGCCATAAAAGAAGGATAAAGTATTCAAATTTGAAATTATATATATAAGAGTTGGTTTATAGGGCACCCCTATAAGGAGAAAATGATGGGTAAGTAGGTTTCTAACTTTTAAAATTTAAGGATTGACAATTTTACTCCACTTGAATGTCCATGATTTCCTTCCCTCAACCGTACTTTAAAAAACATTCAAAATAGGTAAAAACACGTAAAATTTCAGCACTACATGCCGCCATCTTGTAGATGTATTGATTTGAGTAATAGAGGGGTATAGTTTTTAGTTCAAAGCATAGAGTAATCAATGTTGCATGAATCATAGTTGGTAGCTATCAATCTCTATTTCAACATTGCATTTATCTATTGTTATATATCTATCAATATAGATGGATATATTGATATATGTTTTTAGGTTCAATATATTGTTCTTTTTATATACATTTATGTATTTGAAACTGGAGTGGTTGTGAAGAAAAGTTGTCACCCTCCTCATCAACATTCAATATTTAAATTGATGATGATTAACGTCCACTAAAATCGAATTGATCTATTGGACCTTAAGAGGGTAAACGATTACTTGTGATTCTTTAGAATTTTGTTTATGTGCTCGAAAAGCATTAAGAGAAGTTTTCCAAGATCACCATAGTTTTGTTGAGTTAAGAGGTTAGGAAGGTTGGTAGTGTGACAAATATTTTGAAAATGAGATCTAATCTGGGTATAGGTTAGACAATCTAAGAGAAAGTGTTTTTCATATTCAGCCTTCTTAGTGTCACAAAGGTGACACACTCTTTCATCCCATGGCGTTTTAGGAATTGACCAATGCCCAGTTTCACTATGGAGCTCGTGAGAATTTGTTCTTATCTTAGCAATGACACTTATTTTTTTTCTTTACACTCATCGAAATAGATAGCTTATTTTGATCTTCTAGATTATGGTTGATTACATCCTTATAATACCTTAACTTTCTTTTTTCCTCTAACACTTTATCACACCACATTTTCTCCTTAAATTTTGATTTGATGATATTTTTAATAGTATCTTTATTTTGCAAAATGGTGTCTTCCATTATTCCCCAATAGTTTAGCCAAGACTGGGCATCTTTATGCCATCCTCGCTTGAGTCGATGGTGGTTATGACTCGATTTTTAAGCAATTTTAGGAAGCCTATTGTCTTCCATGTTGTTTAACTTGTTCTTATACATTAGGTATCTAGTCATAGTTGTGCTCTCAATGGGGGAAAGGCTTGTTTCTAAGAGGAGGATGGGATAAGGCGTATTTCCTTTAATTTTGAGATTATAGGTTATAAAATTCTTTTGTATTTGCTTTATCTTTCTCCAGGATTCATGGGAGATACTACAGCCCCATACTTCACATCCATAAAGAATAACAGGTGTAACGAGAGTCGTAAAGAGGAGTTTCTTCTTATCCCAAATGCAAAGATCGATTGAATTACAATTGTTTTCAAGCCCATAATAAGCTTTCCATCCCCCAATAATCTTTTCTCATTGCTATAATTCCATTTGAGCTTGTGGTGAATATCAATTCCAAGATATTTGTATGAATTCACTTCCTCCAAGTTGTTGTTTTCATATAAGAAGGTATCATAAGTGATTTTATTGAATTTAATAATCATGACCTTAGTTTTATGAGTATTAACAATCATACCCATATTGGAGCAAAAATCCTTGAGGATTCTTAGTTGGTTTTCAATATCATGGTGACTTCTTGCCATAGGAACGATATCATCAACATAAAGAAGAAGATTTATGACTATACCAGTGAGAGTAGGGCTGACACAACCTGCTTTTTCCAAAAAAAATTCTAACTTGTCAATGTATATGACAAAAAGAGTAGGGGACAAGGGACAACCTTGTTTGACTCCAATATTGATTCAGGATCTTTTCATCGATGTGACTTATTAAATAATTGTATTAAATGAGCATAAAATGAAGTGCACCATAAATAAGGAAAAACTCAATAATGAAGAGACATATGCATCGGATATGAACACAAAAACTTGATAACAGAGTTTTTCCCTGGTGGACTACGTCTCCGGGTCCTTCTCTCAAACGGGTAGGCCTTTTTATTAACTCAGCAAAAGAATTTGGCAAAATACATAAGTATACCTCATTTTGGAGTTAAGCTACAGAAGCTTTGCTCAGATCAGAAAACAAACAACACCATTGAATTCGTGGTGTCGCATTACCCAAAAATGAATGTCTCCCCGCCTCAATCTGAGTCTGGCACTTTCAGGCCCATGAGAAATTTTGTCTCGGTTTATGTGCCTACAATCTGCATTAATGACTTTCCTTCTGCATCGTTTTCCATGCCCTAGTACAACCTATCGCGTGCCCTGGTCTGACCCCCGTTCACTGGCAAGTTCTAATTTAAACAAAAAAAATTGGGCAAACTATACAATGTAGTCCATTGACATGGTGGTTGGAGGATTAGTTCAAATCGTTGTGTAAGGGGGGAGGTCTCGGGGTCAAATTTGCGGGCCTCCCCATTTTTTTTTATTTTTTTAACCATAGTGCTAACTCTGGCGGTGTTGCTGGCGGATCGGTTATGTTTGGCTAATGATGGGATATGCCACCAAATCTGGTGGAACCGCCGCCAAATTTGGCGGTCCTATTTTTTTTTTTTTAACAATTCAGTCTTCAACCTTCATTGGGCATTTGTCTGTTGCCACGTGGAAACCCATGACTGGGCCACATGGTGGCCTTTCATTGGGCCATGTCACCACCTCGGAACCATCACTGCCATGTCATCCCTTCTTTGTCATCTTGCCACTTCACCTTCCAGGTGGTTGTATGGAGTTCCACACGGCTGTACGAATTGATACATGGCACTTTTCCATTGGTCCACGGATTGGTCGGAAAAGTCCAAAAATGAGTGACATGTGGCAGCCTTTGGTGATGCCACATCATCATACTGGCACGTGTCACCCTCTATGTGTGCCACGTACCTTGTACGAATGATGACATCAACCGTACTGATGTTGACATCAACAGTACATATGTTGACTCATCCCTGCTGACTGGGCTAAGTTGACCAAAACTTTGACCATGAATATCTTTTGATTCGTAACTCTATTTGACGAGCCATTTAAGCCCTTGGAAATCTTGTGATGCGCTCTTCGAGATGATTCCAATTTCACTGAGTTTTGAGGACTTTGGATTTTTTTCCTTTCTTTGTATGTTGAGGCCATTCTTAGCTTCCTGAGGTGCTTCTGCAAATTCTGAGTTATCCTTGGTCTTCTCTGGATCCTTTTTGGATCATGCCTTACCACTAAGAGATTTTTGGACCACCAAATTCTTTCATCAATCAAAGATAAGTGAGGGAAGAGTTCCCTCACCTTGTCCTTCTCAATCCACTTTACTTTGTTTGGATGTGTTCCCTTTAAGCCCATTTGAAGATAATCAACATCACCCCTCTGTGAAGTCCTCGTCCTTCTATCCAAGATGATATCTTCCTTCAAATCGTCCAAGTACTCAGGAGAAAACTTATCAATTGAAGGTATTGAAACTTTCTCACCCTAATCCATGATCATGGGAGGCTAAAAAAGTTTCAGTTTTTCCACATTTACAACTGAGTAAATCTGCATATATGGTGGAAGATCTAAACGAAAAGCATTGGTACCGCTTTTCTCCAAAACAGTGAAGGGTCCATATCGGATGGGATTGAGTTTCTTGCCTTCACCCTTCAATCTCTCCTTACTGATGTGAAGCCATGCCTGGTCTCCAACCTGGAATTGATCATCAACCCTGTGTTTGTCATGTTGAGTTGTAGATTGTGCTTGAATTGTCTCCAATTGTTCCTTGATTGCTTGGTGTACCTGCTAGATCCTTTGAATGAACTTGCAGGTTCTGGCTTCATTTATTTCTTCATTTGAATCGACATCTCTCCCATACATCAAGTCCAAAGGGACCTTAGGTAAATATCCAAAACATGTCTCGAATGGCGAACACTGAGTGGAAGAGTGTAAGGCTCGATTGTAAGCATGTTGTACATAGGGTATCTATTCATCCCATAACTTGGGATGTTTGTTGCAATAGCCTCGAAGCAAAAGTACCATTGTTCGGTTAACAATCTCTGTCTATCCGTCGATCTGTGGATGGAAAACAATGCTCCTCTTCAACTTTGTGTCTATCATTCTCCACAAGTTTGTCCAAAAATCTCCAAGGAATCGAGTATCTCAATCCGAGACAATGGATGTGGGTAACCCAAAGTGAACCCAAACATACTAAAATAAGAGATTAGCAGTCTGCTCAGCAGTGATATGCTTTTTACATGGCATCAAGATACACATCTTGTTGAATCTATCCACTATATCATACAAATAGTCATGACCCATTTTCGACATTGGTAAACCCCCTTCAAAATCCATGGAGATACTCTCCCATGGATGGGATGGAACATGAAGTGGTGAGTATAGCCCCAATTTTCTATTAATGGGCTTACAAGTAGAACACATCACACACCCCTTTACACATTTAGTTACAATTGCTTTCATCCGAGGCCAGTAACAAAACCTTTGCAGATGAGCCATAGTTTTTCCTACCCCAAAATGTCCAGACATAAGAGAAGTGTGAGCTTCTCGTATTACATGGACTCGTTCACTTATAGGAATACATAGTTTTCCAATATGGTAGAGTAGTTTCCCCTACAGACTATAGTTCTCTACATGTGCACCATCAGTTAGATTCTTGTATACTTCTTTAAAATCTTCATCAACAACATATTGTTCCACATAGCTATCATGAGATAAAGAAGCATTCTTCAAAATAATAGAAGCAACAATAGGAGGTCTATAAAGCATATCAGCTACATTGTTACTTGTACCCTTTTTGTATTTGATTACCAAATAAAAATGTTGAAGAAAACCCATCCACCTGTAATGTCGAGATTGTTGCAGCTTGGTTTGTGCTTGGATATACTGTAAGGGTTGGTGATCTGTATGTATGATTGTTTCCTTCCCTAACAAGTAGTGCTTCCATTTCTTTATAGTTTGAACTAATGCATGCAACTCTTTATCATATGTAGGATAGTTAATAACAACTTGGTTAAAAGTTTCAGAGTGATAATAGATAGGCTTACGGTATTGCATCAATACTGCACCCATGGTGTATCTGCTGGCATCTGTCTCGATCTCGAAAGGCTGCAGAAGATTCGACAATGCTAATATTGGTGTGGTACTAATCTTTTCCTTCAAAGTGTCAAAGACCTTTTGTTGTTTTCGTCCCTACTGAAAAGTGTTATTCACACTGGTTAAGAAATGCAAAGGAGATGCAATAAATGAGAAGTTTGAAATGAATCTCCTCCAGTACTGGAATGCACCTAAGAAGCTTCGTACTTCAGTTACATTTTTTAGCTCAGACTAATTTACAATTACATCAATTTTCAATTGTCCTCCTCCTACAATATGACCTAAGTACACAAGTGCAGTCTTGCCAAATTCACATTTGGACAATTTTACATACAACTTTCCCTTTGCAAAGTATCTATTACTTGTTTTACATGCCTTACATGATCATCCCAAGTCCCACTAAATATAAGAATGTCGTCTAAATATACAATTACAAAATCATCTAGAAATGGATTGAATACATCATTCATCACACACATGAAGGTTGTTGAAGCATTACAAAGCCCAAACGACATAACTAACCACTCAAACAATCCATGTTTGGTTTTAAAGGCAATTTTCCATTCATCATGTTCTGTAACCCTAATCTGATGGTATCCACTACACAAATTCAACTTAGTGAAATAAACAACATTATTTAATTGATTAAGTAAATCATCTATACGAGGAAGAGGGTATCGATTTTTCACTGTGATTTTGTTTAAGTCTCGATAATCGACACACATTCACCATGTGCCATCCTTCTTTGATACCATTACGATCGGAGAACCACAAGGAGATGAATTGGGCCTGATGACCCCTTGATCCAATAAGTCTTGTACCTTCTTTTTGATCTTTTTCATCTCTACAACTGACATTCTGTACATGCCCACATTAGGAAGAGGAGAATCCTGTTGAAGATGTATTTCATGTTGGATTTCCCTCTTAGGAGGTAATCCATCTTGTTCTTGAAAAATATCATCATACTTAGAAACAATATCAATTAATTATTTCTTATGAGAAGGATCACATCCTTGGAAGGCATTAGATGTTCCGACATCCTTTTCCCTTATGACCATGAGTACATATCTCTTATTAGTGTTTATGAGTCTCTTCATTTGTCCTGCACTAACAAGTGTTGTGTTTACCCTCATGTTGTTGGCTCTAACGACATATTCCACTCCCCCTTTAGTAAGGTGATATTTGTTCTCATGACGGAAGAAGATTGTTTTTCTATCATAATGATAAGGATTCCCTAGCACGATGCCACATATATCAAGTGATACAACATCCAAATCCACTTCATCAATCAACTTTGAAGCAATAGTAAATCTGACCCTACACTGCTTGGTGACATTAAGTTTTTCTTTATCACATACCCAACCAAGAGCATAAGGCTTTGGATGTGGTTTAGACTTCATAGATGATTTTAGGGGCTAAATTTCACAAATGGGCTAATTTTCCATGGTTTTCCCAAAAAAATATTCACCAATTTCCATTTTTTCTAAAAACGTTTCACCCAAATTTCATAGACTAAAACTATTTTACCTTAAAAATCGCCAAAATTTTATAGAAACTATATAAAATTCTTATAAATTTGAATATTGTTACAAAACTATCGCCAAATATTTTATATTTTGCATATTAAGGACTAGTAATATTAGCCCATGTTTCTACATTTTAATATAAATTTACATCCTTAAAATCATCCCAAGGTTTAGTTCCAAGACCCATATTTTAGACAAGTGCTTCAGATATCAAGTTTACTTGGGAACCCAGATCAAATAATGTATCTATCTTAGTGTTCTTAGATACAACCCTTATGTGAAATAATTCATTCATCATCATGAGATTCATTATTGGAATTTGAAATAGCATGAAGGGAATCTTTAACTTGTACTCCAACCGTTGTGATATTTTCCTCGTCTCCCAAATCGAAACCAAGATATTGGTGCATTGTAGCAACGATATTTGTCTTCCCCTTTCCATCGAACTGTTTCGGTCTTTTCTCTTGATGTAATTTCCAACAGTGTTCATCATCGTGACCATTCTTCTAGCAATGAGTGCAAGATGGCTTTGTTTCTTCCCTCTTTACAGTGGCAGTCTTTTTGTCCTTCCTTTTAAACCTTTTAAACTCCTTATGTGGGAAATTGGAAGGTTTCTATGTGGGATCTTCTTGAACATGCTTTCCCATGTTCTCAAAGTGAGTGGTTGGCACACAAACTTCGTCAAGACTGGTGGATTTAAACAGTAGTAAAGTATGACGAATATAATTGTGAAGTGCGCCAATATATTTCATTAAAGTTTCATAAGAATCTAAATGAATGTTTAATGCAAGAGATTTATTTCTAAATTCTTCCGTGAAACTTTGTACAGTTTGGCCTTTACTTTGTCTTGAAGTTTTCCATTCCATCATTGCTTTATGTAAATAACCCAATGGATAAAATTTCTTCCTTATTTCTGATTTAAATTCCGACCATGAGGAAAGAAGATTACCACACTTACTTTTGTCCTGAAGTTTTCTCTCCCACCATACAAGAGCAATGCCTTGCAACCGAAGAGAGGCCAATTGCACTTTAAATTCCTCTTCATCAATCTGTTGAACACAACAATATACTTCAACCTGTCGGGTCCAATTATCTAGCTTTCCAAGATTAGCATATCCATTAATCATAGGTAAAGCAAATTTTACATCAAGCTTTAATAATAGTTTCTTAAAAGAAGCTTTATGGCTAGAATGATGAGAACGATGAGAATGATCACAGGAAGAAGAGCTAGAACTCGATGGTGAAGATGGAGGCTCAGGAGGGTCTCCTCCATCCTCTTGATTTACTGAAGCATTATCATCTGCTTGTGCTTCCTTTTTCTTCCCTTTCTTCTTCATCCTCTTCTCATAGTCTCCATACATTCGCTCGACCATTTCTGACATGCAATAGAAGACCATATGGAAGTTTTTCTCCTATTCATCATGCTTGTCCTCTTCGACCATTTTCTTCCTTCGGGATGCATGCCCAACTTCTGGGTTGAAAGTATTAAGTGTTCCTTCACCATGTTTATGCTTGGCCCTAGTAAGCATTCACACTCAACAATTCAAGTCAAAGATGACTTCTCTGATACCAACATGATCTGGGATCTTTTCATCGATATGACTTATTAAAGAATTGTATTAAATGAGCATAAAATGAAGTGCACCATAAAGAAAGAAAAACTCAATAATGAAGAGACATATGCATCAGATCTGAACACAAAAACTTGATAACGGAGTTCGTCCCTAGTGGACTACGTCTCCAGGTCTTGCTCTAAAAAAGGTAGGCATTTTTATTAACTCAGCAAAAGAATTTGGCAAAATACATAAGTATACCTCATTCTAGAGTTAAGTTGTAGAATCTTTGCTCAGATCAGAAAACAAAAAACACCATTGAATTCGTGGTGTCGAATTACCCAAAAATGAGTGTCTCCATGCCTCAATCTGGGTCTGGAACTTTCAGGCCCATGAGAAATTTTGTCTCGGTTTGATCCGGATTATTTTCAGCACGAAATGAGAGCGGAGATATAATAAATAAATGCACATATATATTGCAGATATTCGATAATATAACATAAATGTATCAGAGATGCAACCATAAACACAAATATATAGTAATACACGATTTCTATTAATAAAAGAAATGTATAGAGACTGTAAAAATACAGAGTGAAAGACTCGCTAGAATGGTGGCAGCTTATCTCTGAGAAGAGATGTGACGGCTACTCGCATTCGCAAGAAGATGATTACAATGAGGCTCTGAAGGCCTTTTTACAATAANCTGTAAAAATACAGAGTGAAAGACTCGCTAGAATGGTGGCAGCTTATCTCTGAGAAGAGATGTGACGGCTACTCGCATTCGCAAGAAGATGATTACAATGAGGCTCTGAAGGCCTTTTTACAATAAACAGGAATGCCAAAATTTCTGGACATCCAAAAGCCTAACCCTAGGAGATGAAGCGTCAAAAGTCATGTGGGCCCTGTTTGGGTAAGTTAGTACATCAACTTCCCGGGGTCGTAACTTTTGCATACGATCTTCGTTTTAGGTGCATGATAGCCCGTTGGAAAGGTATCGTCAAAGAGATTCATTTTGGGGCCTCAATCATGCCATAGGCTATCATTGAGAAGCTCTATCCCAAAAAACCTTCATTTAGGCCCTCAAAATGGCCCCAGAAGTTAAAACCTACTAAAAATAGTAAATTGCCAAAATTGCCAGAAAATTGTTTTGAGATAGTTGGAAAAGGTGGTTGGCCACCAATATCCATCTGGATCAATCCTCCCTCCATAGGAAGCAATGGTCTCCATTGCGTTGAATTTCTGGGGGAGAGGGAAAAACGTTTGTTGAATCTGCATCTTGGTGAGTTGCTTGTCTTGTTAGAGACGTCGCGCTGCTTAGTTTGTGGAAGTATGTCACGAACTTGTTGAGGTTGAGGTTGTTCAACAAGTCGAGATATATGAGAGGACGGTGTGTAGTAGGAATCTTTGCATTTTCCTGCAACCTTGTCGACCTGCTTCTGTGGGATAGAAGGTTCTTGGGGCGAGGTTGTAGTGGTTGCAGCGTCCTTTTGTTCTCCTTTTGAACAGATTGTGAAGAAGCTAAATTTTGCAGTATGAGATACTACTTTGCGACACTTTTAGGTGGAACATTAGTGGGAACTACCTCTGGTATTCTGTAGAGATGACCCCCCAAAGTGACAATGACACTACGAGGTCGAGACTCATAAATAGCATGGCGCTTCCACATATATGGCTGGCCCAAGAGAACATCACAGACATCTAGTGGGGCAACATCACATAATACATCATCCTTGAAGGGTTGGATGTCGTGTGACAACTGACACTGCTGGTTGACACGAAGATCTCGTCCTTAGAGAAGCCACCCAATGTTGTATGGCTACGGGTGTGGTGTTGTCGACAATCCCAATTGTTTGACAACCTCTACTGAGTTGAGGTTCTTCTGGCTTCTGCTATCAACAATAAAATGCAGCGGGGTCCCCTTCACCCACATCTGTGAATGAAACAGGCGTTCCCCCTCTTCAATATCTATTGGTTCTTCTGGTTGAATTGTTGCAGTCGCGACAATAGCAGTGGGGTCTGTGTCAATGATCTTTCCCTTACCAGCATTTTTAGAATCAGATTCCAAATCAGGGTTCGGCTCCTTGTCTTTGATCTTGGCCACCAATGACTATTTTGAGTGACATTCATCGGTGTTGTGCTAGGGGATTTTGTGGAAATTGCACCATTTTCCAGTGTCCTTTTTTGTCTTCCCGTGACCCTTCTTTTCCTGTGTCTTGGATTGGTTTTCGGGAGACTATTTGTTAGGGTTGTCTTTGTCATACTTTGGTTGTTGCGGATTTCAGAACCAAATGTCATTCGGAGTCTTTGATACCCAGCTTGGTGCGCAAGGTATGGAAGGTATTGGTGAACTCTGAAACTGCTTGGCCCCTCTCTTGCCGCAGTGTGGTCCATCTCATGTATTGGTCCTCATAGTTGCCAACAGGGTAATATTGTTCCTTTACCGCATCCACAAAAAAATCCCAAGTGGGATCGGTCCCATATATTTCAAACTCCTCTGTGTAAATTTGCTCCCAATAAGTTTCCCACCAATGTTTGACATGGGGGAGAGATTTAAAGAGTGCGAAGGTGATCTTTTCTCTGTCGGAAAAATTGTGAACAGAGAAATAACCTTCTAGCAGATTTAACCATTTGTTTAGGGCTTCTGCATCTATTTGTCCTTCAAATACAGGAATATAAAAATTAACTTGTACCTTGAAAGGCGAGGTGCCTCCAAAGTGGTCGCTTGATGAAGATGCACCTGTTGCTATCGACAGGCGTTGAAGGATGTAAGAAAAAGTCTCCACCATTTCATCCCTCTATCGCGTGAAAGCTTGCTCAAGCAACAGAGTGATAGGATCGTTTGCTCCGTCCTTTTTCTTTTCTTCCGCCATTGAGGGTTTCTTGGGTGTGCGAGAGCGATTGTATTCAAGAGAGATAATCTTGAGACCCAACTTGCTATACTCAGACCTCATCGGGGACATGCTCTGAAAAATGATCAAGAGCAGTATGCTCTGATACCACTGATCCAGATTATTTTCAGCACGAAATGAGAGCGAAGATATAATAAAGAAATGCACAGAGATATCGCAGATATTCGATAATATAACATAAATTTATCAGAGATGCAACCATAAACACAAATATACAGTAATACATGATTTCTATTAATAAAATAAATGTACAGAGACTGTAAAAATACAGAGTGAAAGACTCGCTAGAATGGTGGCAGCTTATCTCTGAGAAGAGATGTGACGGCTACTCGCATTCGCAAGAAGATGATTACAATGAGGCTCTGAAGGCCTTTCTACAATAAACAAGAATGCAAAAATTCGTAGACATCCAAAAACCTAACCCTAGGAGATGAAGCGTCAAAAGTCATGTGGGCCCCGTTTGGGTAAGTTAGTGCATCAACTTCCCGGGGTCGTAACTTTTGCATATGGTCTCCGTTTTAGGCGCATGATAACCCGTTGGAAACATATCGTTGAGGAGATTCATTTTGGGGCTTCAATCATGCCATAGGCTATCATTGAGAAGCTCGATCCCGAAAAACCTTCATTTAGGCCCTCAAAATGGCCCCGGAAGTTAAAACCTGCTAAAAATAGTAAATTGCCAAAATTGCCAGAAAATTGTTTTGAACCAGTTGGAAAAGGTGGTTGGCCACCGATGTCCATCTGGATCACGGTTTGTGTTCCTATAGTCTGCATTAATGACAGTCCTTCTGCATTTTTTTCCGTTCCCTGGTACGGCCTGTCGCACGCCCTGGTCTGATCCCCATGCACTGGCAAGTTTTAATTTTTAAATAAAATATTGGGCAGACTATATAGGGTAGTCTATTGGCATAGTGGTTGGCGGATTAGTTCAAATCATTGTGTAAGGGGGAAGGTCCCAGGGTCAAAACTGTGGGCCTCCCTGTTTTGGTGTATTGTTTTAACCATAGTGATAAATCTGGCGGTGTTGCTAGCGGATCGGTTATGTTTGGCTACCAGTGGGATACGCCATCAAATTTGGTGGAACTGCCGCCAGATTTTGCAGTCCTATTTTTTTTTTTTAACAATCCGGTTGTCGGCCCTCCTTGAGCGTTTGTTCGCTGCCACATGGCAGCCCATGACTGGGCCACGTGGTGTCCTTTCATTGTGCCACATCACCACCTCTACACTGTCATCGCCATGTCATCCCTACTTTGTTAGCTTGCCACGTCACCTGCCAAGTGGATGTAAGGAGTGCCACGTGGCTATATAGACTGCCATGTGGCACTTTTCCATTGATCCACAGACTGGTCGGAAAAGTCCAAAAATAAGTCACACATGGCAGACTTTGGTATTGCCATGTCATCATGTTGATGTCATCATGTTGATGTCATCATGACATGTGTCACCCTCTGCGTGTGCCACATGCCCTGTACAGACACTGACGTCATCCGTACTGATGTTGACATCAGCAGTACAGATGCAGACTCATCCCTGCTGACTGAGCTAGGTTGACCAAAACTTAACCGTGAATATCTTTTGATCCATAACTTCGTTTGACGAGCCGTTTACGCTGTTGGAAAGCTTGTGATGTGCTCTTCGCGATGATTCCAATTTCACTGAGTTTTGAGGACTTTGAATTTTTTCCCTTTATCTGTTTGTTGAGGCCATTCTGAGCTTCCTGAGGTGCTTCTGCAAATTATGAATTATCCTTAGTCTTCTCTAAATCATTTTTTGATCAAATATTGCAGTTAATCTCTTTCGACCAGCCCTCAGTTTTTTTAAACTTAGCAATAACGTTCTCATACAACCTTATTGCAACAACCCTCAACTCGAGAGGCACTTTTATCTCTTCAAACATGTTCCAAAGGTTTTTCTTAGGAACCATGTCAAAATATTTTCTAAAGTCAACAAAACAACAAAAAAGATTGGTTTTAGTATTGCAGAACTCCTCTGCAATGATCCTAAAGGTAACAAGATGGTCCACAGTTGAATGATATCTCCTAAACCTGGCTTGGCCTTTATCTCTTTTACGATGACTTTCTAGCCAAAGGCTAATCTTATTTTCCAAAATAATTTCATAAAGCTTGGCTAAAATTAGGCTAATCATAATGGTCCTATAATTAGAGGGAATGTTTATATCCCCATTTTTTAAAATAGGAAGAATGAGGCTTTGCATCCAGGGTTTAGGGAAGCCCTGTTGACTGCTAAATTGAAGAGCTTGTGTATGTGAGGGATAAGGATATGCCCTCCGATTTTAAAAATTTCAGCTTGGTAACGTTCAATGTCCTTAGCTTCCCATTTGCAAGTTGCTTAACCTCAAACTATATGTCATCTAAATAAAAATTGCATCCTTTGTAGGGATAATAGAAATGGTGTCCATGGCACTAGGGAACTCGTAAAGACTTTTAAGGTAGGAATTCCAATCCCTTAAGGGAATCATATTGTTTTCTTTAGTATTGTGGTTTAGAATTTGGCTCCAGAGCTTTTTAGGATCCATCTTAGATAGTTGTGAAAGTTGTTCTTGCCTTTTTTGATGTAGTACATTTTTTTTTCCTTTTAATTAGGGATTTGTACGTATTGATCTTATCGAGTTTTAAGGACTCATTAGAAGCATCCCTAATGGTTTTCCTAGCAATTTTACATTTTTTATCATACCAAGGGTTGGTCATTTTATTATTCCTTTTACAGGACACCTTGAAAGAGAACTTGTTAATATAAGTGGAAAGGGTAGTTGTAAAATTATGATAGAGTTCTTCAATGTTGTCCTTATAAGTTAGGAGATGTAATTTACTATTTAAATCCTTTAAGAAAATGTCAACTTTACTTTTGTCAAAGCTCAATTGTCTTTGATTATCAAAATTCTCTTCAATGGCGCTCTTGTTCATGGAAAATTTTAGAGTTAGGGTTAAAGGTATATGATCCGGGTTCATGGTGATTTAAAAGGTTAAAAGTTGTTATTTGATTGGAAACAATTATTGAAAAAAAAGTATTGAAAGAACAATTTGATTGGAAAAAAAAATATTGAAAAAACAATTTTGTTTTTACTTTTTCTAAAATGTGTAATAGATATTTTTATCTATTTAAATAGGAGTGGGCTAACTCGGGAGCAATCTTCCCTCGCAAGTTAATTTTCCGGTAGGTTTTCCGGTGGCTCATTTTTAAATTTCCAACCAATCCAAAACTCTGATCGATTTTCTGAGCATCTTGGTTGGTTTAAAATGGGGTAAAACCCCTGGGGTAAGGTTCTGAAATGCATGGAACTTTTATCCATGTGAAACTTAGACTACCCCTAAAAATCTGGCCGGATTCAAGTCTGTTTTTTTGCTTGAAAAGAAAAACTCGAGAGGGGAGATTGTTAACCTACTCCGTATTAATATCTTCACCCATTCTAAACAGGGAGTGGTTAGGTCCCGTCCAAACAGTCAATAATCCCTGTCCAAAACTAACTAGAGTTGTGATCAATACACCTAACATTTCTAAAACTTCCATTAAATGAAAGTTTTAAAAATTAACTCCTATCACTTTTTCTTTTTTTTTCTTCTTCTTAATATCTCATTATTCACAAAAATATTAACCTTTTATCTCACTCTCTTATAGATATGAACTTTTTGTCTTACCTTCTCATTACTCACAAAGATCTAATAAACACATGGGAGGCGGTGCCACATCTCTTTTATAATCCAAAGGTCAAACTCCACTAAAAATAGTAATTCGAGATGCAATATTTACTTTTCTTAATCTCAAATGTTAAAAAAGTTTCGTTGTCTAATCTTTATTCATAAATATGAAATTTATATAATTTTTCTCTTTTATCTTTTAAAACACTCGTTTATTTTTTATATATCTTCGTTCCCCATTTTATTGAGTAAATTTAATCCCATACACATTACTATTAAATTAAATTCATATTTCAAATTTTATTATAAAATTCAAGTTATAACATCATTTTGCCAAAATTATTTAACCTCTATTTAATTTGAAAATGACATTACGAAACTATATGCAATTGCAAAAATTCAGATTTTCTTTACGTACACTCTTGCTTACAAATATTAAAGAGCTCACTTGAATTCTAACAAGAATCAAAATAATTTCAGTACTCTTAACCACTTTAAAGTTTAAAATAATTTGATTTTTCATATTTTTCAAATACATTTATGTTGATAAATATTAATATTATGAGTTAAAAAAATAAATAATTTTCTTTTTATTTAATTTTTGAATATATATATAGGTTGGATAATCTAAGAGAAAGTGTTTTTCATCTTTAACCTTCTTAGTGTCACAAAGGTGATACATTCTTTCATCCCATGGCGTTTTAGGAATTGATCAACACCAGTTTCACTATGAAGCTCGTGAGAATTTGTTTTTATCTTAGCAATGCTTATTTTTTTCTTTACACTTGGCAAAACAGATAGATAATTTTGATCTTCTAGATTGGAGTTGATTACATCCTTATAATACGTTAATTTTCTTTTTTCCTCTAACTTTTTATCACACCACATTTTCTCCTTAAATTTCGATTTGACATTTTTTTAATAGTATCTTTATTCTGCAAAATGGTCTCTTCCATGATTCCCCAATAGTTTAGCCAAGATCGGGCATCTTTATGCCATCCTCGCTTAAGTCGATGGTGGTTATGACTCGATTTTGAAGCAATTTTATGAAAACTCTTGTATTCCATGTTGTTTAACTTGTTCTTATACATTAAGTATCTAGCCATAGTTGTGCTCTCAATGGGGGAGAGGCTTGTTTCTAAGAGGAGGATGGGATAGGACATATTTCCTTTAATTTTGAGATTATAGGTTATAAATTTTTTTTGTATTTGTTCTATCTTTCTCCAGGATTCACGAGAGATACTACAACCCCAAACTTCACATTCATAAAGAATAGCAGGTGTAACAAGAGTCTCAAATAGTAGTTTCTTCTTATCCCAACTTCAAAGATCAACTGATTTACAATTGTTTTCAAGCCCATAATAAGCTTTCCATCCCCCAATAATCCTTTTCTCAATACTATAATTTCGATTGAGTATATATATATATATATATATATATATATATATATATATATATATAATCAAATATATATTTAAAAAAACATTAAACCTCAAATTCCTTTACATTGATAATCCAATTTATTTTAAATAAAAAAAAATCAAAACTATAAGCAATTAAATGTCTTTGTTAAAATTTATATTACATACATTTTGCTGAAGTAAAATACTAAGATGACGGAATTGCATATGAGAAGAATAAATTGTGAATATATGTGTATGACGTAATATATGTATGGGATTATGGCTAGATTTTACTACAAAGGATATGAACTCATTGGAGATAGATGACCACAAGGGAGATTGATTTTTTTTTAATATAATCTAAATTTAAATTGAATTAGCTAAGAAATTGTCTTCTTCAAACATAAAAAATCTAATGTTTTACCATATTAAATTTTTAACATTTAATATTCTTCAATATTTTTTTCTTTTTTATTAACAACACAAACTCATACACCTTCCAAAACTAAGACATCAATTTCAAACCTCCCTTGTAAAGTTACTTTTAAAGACCCTTATCTTTAACAAGTGTGGGATCACCCACATACTTTACAAGAGAGTCTCTACTTTAACTGTTTTAACCTTACAAAATATCTTACAAAACTGTTGTGCACCTGTAAAACTCACTTCTAGTTTTCTCCCATGTTGCTTGAGATAGAAGCAATTTAACCTCATACTTAGGATGTTTCAATATTGTTGTGCACCTGTAAAACTTTGTTGATGCAAGTAGCTAGAACAACCTCTAGTTTTCGCCCATGCTGCTTGAGATAGAAGCAGTTTAACCTCATACTTAGGATGTTTCAATACTTTACTTGTCACTTTAGTTTTGAGTAAAAAATAAAATGTTTAAATAATAAATATGTTCCTTATTTTATCATATAAAATAACAACCTTGAATTTTTAATTAATAAATATGTTTTGTCAAAAAAAAATTCCATACTTTACCTTAAAAAATATAATGTTTAAATAATAAATATGTTTGAATTTTCAAACTGTGTAAGCAATTTTGAAACATCAAACTTTTGAATAATTATAATTTTCAATACCTTACTTCATTTTAGGGAGATTTTCCTTTCTTTATTCTATAATATGTTTTTGTCATGAAGTATTATCTAAAATTATTTTTTATTTCGATATCTTATTTCATTTTAGGTTTGAGATTTTTCTTTTTTTATTCTATAATATGTTTTCATCAAGTAAAATTATTTTTGATTGGTACATAGTTAAGGAAATATGTTTATGATTCCAAGATTTAGAAGCATTTAGTAGAAGCAGAAATATCCTCCCTTATAAACGACTAAGAAATTATTTTAAATAACTAAATTTTGGTTTTACATGATGATATAATTGCATATCTAAATTTGAAATTATATAAAAAAAAATAAATCAATAACCTTAAATATTGTAATTTTTTTATTATTTAAAAAAATAATATTTTTTTTATATAATTTAATTTATAAAAAATTAAAATTAAAATTTATCATTTTAATTTTTTTCAAAATATTATAACAATTTTAATTTCAAATTTTTTTTAAAAACATCTTCACTTACATTTTTAACTTAGTTTACTCTTTTAATCATTTAAAAGTATTTTTGTCTTTCTTTCTTCATAAAAGAATAGATCTAATTTAAAAAAACACATACATCTATTAAATCTTCTAAATCAAGTTTAGTGAGTCATAAATTCACAGCAAATACCATTCCTGCAGTAAATGTAAATTATGTCACCAATTACTCACCCTTTTGAATGAAATCGCAAGCATGGCTTTTGATTTTTACCAACCTATCTAACGACACATCTCAATCATGAAATTATGTGCCTCGTGGCAACTTAAGTAAAGAACGAATATGGTATCCCGGAGGGCCCACCCCGAAAAAAGCGCACCAAATTTCTATTTTTTCCATCATCTATTCCAATTTATTTGTTTGGCGAAGGTAATTGTTTCCTTTTTAAATTCATAGTTAGCATAAATCCTAGTTATGTTGAAAGGCATACATTTATTGGAAATGGGCACATTTAATGATCTTTTAATGATAAATTCCATTCGTATGGTTATAAATTGAAGATTATGGCATATTCTTTGTCGTCCTTCCAAATCAATGAATAAGATCTCATGTTCATAACTTTCAAACATTTTTGAATGCCTCAATGAACCTGTTTACTTTTTAACAATTACTTAATATAATTAAGAAATTACTTTGTAACCATCTGATAATCATGTTTAAATGATTAAAAAAATTACTTGAAATTAAAATTTTATTTCACTATTAACTTTTTCTCTTACAATATTAGATTTACATTTCCACCACATTTTCCATATCTACATACACATACATATCACAGCCGCAATATTAACAACCTACGGATCGCAGCCACCATATTGGCAAGCCGTTTATCCAATAAAGCCCCCTTTCCCACCCTCTATAAAGCCGTTTATACACATACATATCCCAGCCGCCATATTGGCAATCTACGGATCGCAGCCGCCATATTGGCAAGCCGTTTCATATTCTCAATGGCGACTGTAATGAATTCCGCAGTTTAAAGGAAATCGTGGCAACTGCAATGAATTCCACCGTTTAAAGGAAATCGTGGTGAGCGTCTCCTTCATCTCTGCAACTATATCAACATATTCCAGCTCATTCATGTTCTATTACTCGCTCTTATTAAGCATCGCGAGTGTCAATCCAGTCTCATTCATGGTTCTATTACTCGCTCCTAACTGAGTGAAACACGTTGTTTTGGTTGTTCTGTTCTTAGACATTGATATACTAAAGCTACTAACGCCGTGAAACATAGGATATCTTTTTGTTGTTCTTATGCCCAATTTAAATGACCAATTTATCACTTTTTAATGACCAATTTAAATGGACTTGTTGCATGTTTGGATGTTTTAGGGTTAATATTATTAATAATATATTAATTAATAAACTTAGAGTTATTA
Organism: Picea engelmannii; assembly: GCA_009831015.1. NCBI lineage: Eukaryota > Viridiplantae > Streptophyta > Pinopsida > Pinales > Pinaceae > Picea > Picea engelmannii. The sequence continues at coordinate 305,681 of ML792986.1, read as the reverse complement.
AAGTTAGAGTTAATGTGTTAATTAATAATATATTAATTATTAAGTTTGAAAGAGGTTCTTTAGTATCTTGTCTAGTTAAAAAAACAATAAAAGGAGAGAATCAGAGCTTGTGGGAAGCTCTAGTGTCCACTATTTTGTATCATCATACAAAACCAAAAAAAGATGTACACATTGGTCAATGATCTAGGGGATTTGCAGTTGAGTCCTCAGGCGGCTCAGGTGTGGATTGCAAGGTGCTTTTCAGGGCTGAGGTTGTCATTAGTCTACTTGAGGACGAGAGACAAGCTAAGGCTTTTCTAAGTAGTAGGTGAAGATCGTTCAATTGTAGTTGGATATTATTCTGAGCATCCTCTCTAGTTTGCAACATATGTCCCAATAGTGTTTTGAGGTGTCGATATAATTCTATAGTCTTTTAGTACTTAGTTTCACGCCCTCTTGTGTTACCCACGTCCGAAACCTAGTTGGTTATTGCCTCATACACCTCCTGGTCGATCGTTAGGCTTCTCTCCATGCAAATTTTAGCTTCCACTTCCTCCAAGTGAGCACGAAACTGAGGCGAGTTTGGGTTTGTCGCTCTGAAGTTGGTCACTGTAGCCTGAGCGTCTCAATGCACTAAGGATTTGGAGGTTCCTTTCCCAACATTATGATTGGATAGCTCTGTTGGAGTACCACTCTCGTGCCTGTAGCCACGATGATACTCGTGTTGAGGTGCCATATTAACTCACCCTGTATTAACGATGACACTTATAAGAATCATCTAAATAGGTTTCCACTTGTACCAAATGAATTAGCCAATTTTTATAAAAATATGACTTATTACTTTATCAAAACAAAGTTGTAATCAACCATCCAAAAAAAAATT
>ML792986.1:288532-304586 GCA_009831015.1 Picea engelmannii | reverse complement strand
AATTACATTATTACTTTACTTTGAAATCAAAATAATTCCAAATTTATTTTCTTTCCTCTAAATCATTTCCTTTTCTAATCCATGTTTTCACTCACAAAATCCTATTATATTTTATTGACTAAGTCAATAAGATTTCTTATATTATTTATTTTCTCTAAATCATTTTCTTTTTCAAATCCTATTATATCTTATTGACTAAGACAATCTTGTGTCATTTCTTTTCTCTAAATCATTTATTTTTTGGTTTTTTATCATTTATTTCCTTTAAATCATTTTTGTTTGTTTGTTTTTAAATGACACCATCATCATTTTTTTATCATTTATTTCCTTTAAACATCAATTTTTTATTATTTATTTCCTTTAAATCATTTTTGTTTGTTTGTTTTTAATTGACACCATCATCATTGTAACCATCATCAAAGTCAATTTAAGTTTCTCTTCTTATTAAAATTCAAAGATATCTTCTTATTCAAAGATATCAAAGTCATGGGTTTTGAGTTTCCATGAATCCCCTTCTTCATAGCAACTTCACTTTAAAAACATATATGGGATCTAGGTGGGCCCACTTTCAACAAAATAAACCAAATTTCCATCCCTCGAATATGGGATAGCTGGGCCCACTTTCAACAAAATAAACCAAATTTCCATCCCAAGTCACCTTACAACTTCATGCATAATCAATTCCAAATTATTTTGGTGGGCAAAGGCAAATGTTCCCAAAAGGAAATCTTCTCGAGCTATGAATCCATGTTTTGCATTATTGTGGTATCTTTATTTAATGTTTTAAATAAATAAAACACTAAGTTCTCTAACTAGGAATTTTTTTATAAAATAAATCTTTATAAACAAGTTTTATTTTATTATTTATAATATTTGTAAATACAATATTATTGAGATTTTATTTCACAATAATATTTTTTCAAGGTTTTGTGTTTATCATATAAATTTTAAAAGATTAATTTATTAATCGATAAAGTTACAATGTTGTTTTTGTTTTTTTTATTGGGTTATTTTTCTTACAATATTTTAGTTCATAACAACAAATCTCAATTTCATAATATTTATGCTTTGTTATTAAAAAACTAGATAAATATCAATATGGTAATTTAGTATGTTGTTATATGTAAAGAAAGTGGGAGTGGAGGTAATATTAGAGAAAATATATGAGGGGTAATATGAGAGAAAACATATTATATTTTCTCTACTATTACTTTCACCCCCATCCATATGTTTTCTTTCATATTACTAGGGTGGGGATGGGGGGTAATATTAGAGAAAACATATGGGTGGGGGGTAATATTAGAGAAAACATTGAGGGTGCGGCTGGAGGGTAAGATAATATTACCCCCCACCCCTACCATCAATGTTTTCTCTAATATTACCCCCCACCTCCACCTCCACCCTCACCCTCACCCTCACATATTATGTTTTCTCTAATATTACCCCCATGCCCCACCCTCACATAATATGAGGGTGGGGGTGTGGGGTAATATTAGAGAAAATATGGGGTGGGGGTGGCGGGTAATATTAGAGAAAACATAATATTACCCGCCACCCCCACCCTATGTTTTTTCTAATATTACACCCCACCCTCACCCCCACCTTCACCCTCATGTTATGTGAAAACATAGGGTGGGGGTAGGGGGTAATACTAGAGAAAACAAATTATGTTTTCTCTAGTATTGCCCCCCACCCCCACCCTATGTTTGTTTTCTCTAATATTACCCCCCACCCCCACCCTATGTTTTCTCTAATATTACCCTCCACCCCCACCGCCACCCTATGTTTTCACATAATATGAGGGTGAGGGTGAGGGTGTGAGTGGAGGGTAATATCAGAGAAAACATAGGGTGGGGGTGTGGGGAAATATTAGAGAAAACAAATTATGTTTTCTCTAATATTTCCCCACACCCCCACCCTATGTTTTCTCTGATATTACCCTCCACCCACACCCTCACCCTCATATTACCCCCCACCCCCATGTTTTCTCTAATATTACCCCTCACCCCCACCCTAGTGAAAGGGGTGGGGGGTAATATTAGATAAAACATATTATGTTTTCTCTAATATTACCCCCCGCCCTCATATTATGTGACGGTGGGGGCATAGAGTAATATTAGAGAAAACATATATGAAGGTGGGGGTAATATTAGAGAAAACATATTAACCTTCACATATGAGGGTGAGGGTGGGGGTGGGAAGTAATATTAGAGAAAATATATTGGAGAGTAATATTAGAGAAAACATAATATTATGTTTTCTCTAATATTACCCCCACCCCCACCTATGTGAGGGTGAGGGTGGGGGTGGAGGGTAATATTAAGAAGGTAATCTTAGAGAAAACATAATGATAAGTAACAACTTTAAAATAATCAATGTTGATGAACTCTCTTTTGATAACAACTTAAATAAAAAAAATACATGTGGGAATCATGAGATGATTAACAACAACTCAACTAAAATACACCTTGAGATAATTAATGCTAGTGAATTTTTTTTCCCTTTTAATTTAATTAAAAATAATAATTTTTATTAAAGATTATTTAACTACAATTCGTAGATGGTCAAAAACTTCATTTAACAAGTGTTTATTAGTAATTCATAATATTTAATCATTTTAATTATTTATTAAATTAAATTTTAAAATTTATATTATACATAATTTTAATATAATAATTATAAGATAAAAATAAATTTTCACCATAGGGTTTTATTAGGGTGCGCCTAACCCGCTGACTCCACGCGGTTAGGAGCGAGCTCACATCTCCATGTGATCAGCGCTGCTGAAGAGACCTCCGCGTTCTGACAATGCACGGACCGAATCCAACAAGGTGATAAGGAAACAATCTTGTTTTCGTCAAAGCTGACAGGAACCAGGGTTCCATGCGATTCTCGGAAGCACTTTCGAGCTTATCTCTAAGTTAGCACCGTCTTCAAGCAAAACTTCCAGCTCAAAATGCGTTTCTTTCTTTCCCAATTTGCCTTATTTCTATTTCCAGGATCTGCCGGAGAAATTAAGTAAACGACCGCAAGATTTAACTGTAGCTTTGTAAGAATTCCCGTTTCTGCGGCTATCTTCTTCCCAGCCGCTGTCCGGGTTCTTTCGATCTGTTCCGTGAACACATTTGGCTTTAGGAAGCTTGATATATGGCGGCTTTAGGTAAATTTGGTTGAATAAATAAACTCTTCGGTCTCAAATTGAGGAAACATAGACTTACACGCAGAAAACGCTGTCGATATTTAATGATTCGCTAAAATTATTTAACAGGGGCTTCATAACCAGAAATTTGTATAGCAGTGGAAGGGTTTGGACGGAGAAAATTCTCTTGCGCCGCTTTCAGAGCGTAATATTCTAGAAGGAAGCTGCATTGGTGGAATTTTCAAATTTAAGGAGTGAACTTTTTTTAATGATATAAAAAATTGAATTTAAAGAGGTGGAAAAAAATTTAGTGATATAAAAATGGAAGAAATATTTATTTTCATTCTTACTTTTTCATAAATTTTAATGATATAAAAAATTGAATTTAAGGAGGTGGAAAAAATTTTAGTGATATAAAAATGGAAGAAATATTTATTTTCATTCTTACTTCTTCATAAATTTAGAATTTAGATTAAGAGGCATTGATTAAACATTCTACTTTTTGGGTTTGTTTTCTGGACCCGAATGGATAAAATCTCTATTTTCTGTTGTTTAAATTGTTTTTCTGAATGCATAAATGGATCTTGGATTATACAAACTTAGCCACTCAAATCTGCAGATCCAACCATTCATCACTGGATTTCAGGCAAAATCAAAACCCCCATAAGGTAGAACGTTTAGATAGAGATTAAGATGGATGTAAGTTGGTTTTTATATATTTGAAAACTCATTAAAATGATGGATTTAATAATCATATTATAAAAGCATATTAATTTTTTTATATTATTTATGTGTTAAAAATCATTTACATAGTGCATTGTCTAATGTGTTTCACCTAGTAATCATATTTTTTTTGAACAAGCTTCCTCTTATCATAATTGATGCTAACACACTCATATTTAGCATTATAAGGGATCCATTAGTGTAATTCCATTAAGCAACCATATTGACTGAGGGTTATCTATTCTACCCATTACCATTCAAACTCTCGCCTACAAAACGTCTCGTCCTACGAGGGAGAGTTTGGGGCAACGGATAGGCAAGCCATTGATTGTCACCTCAACAGCCTTGCCTCTACACTTCTAGGCTAGAGTTTCTAACCTAAGGAGGGTTTTCCTATGTGGTCAAACTAGGTCCTATCGTTGTAATTCGGATGAGTGAAGACAAGGACTTAGTTCGACTTTTCTAAAAGAATGACTCAGGACAAACAAGAGAAGACAATGCTCAATAAATGCTTGGAAGTTGAAGCCTACTTGCAATATTATTCAATCTAACACATCAATGCACCATTACTTGTCATTAATGACCATGAAATGTAAAGTATTCAATGTAAACTTGCTAGGTACAAAGCATATGTTCATTCATAAGATCATTTCCATGAGACCTGTCACAATCATTATTGGACCACCAAATTTTATATGTGCAAATAATGAAGCATTAACAAGTATTCATGAAACACTTACGAAACTAGCAATTTTATAACTAATCAAATTTGCATCCATTCAATAATGTACCTAACATATATGTGTTATGAACCAAGTGATATGAAAATGTTGTAACGAAAGGTAAAGATAACATATATGTGTCAATATTTAAACTCCATATATGCCTTGCACACAATGTAGATAATTGTTTAACCTTGATTGCAACAGATCGACCTCCCAATCAACAAAATATACGCAACATTATACAACTTTAATAGGTCATTTGGGGTTTTTCAGGAAGAGTACGAATGAGGTTAACAATCCATGCAAAAAGACCATCAAACATTGCCCTAGATGGTAGCCAACTACCACTTTAAAGTCTTTGAATACCTGCAATTTATCACAGTCAAGGAATCAACAACAAGCAATGATCAAGGGAATACAATGTTAAGCCTTTGAAAATGGTCATTGAACCTTTTTCTTCAATGATCAGGTGGTTGGACAAATTGTGAGCAAGGAGACCTTGAAACACTACTCAAACAAGGTGAAATATGCCTTGAAATCGCATATAAATAAACTCATCAAACTTTACAAATTGGGATAACAAGCAATGAGGCTTAAGAAGACCTTCCAAGCTAGGGTATTAGGGCTGCACAAGATAGGTATATCATATTAGAAACAAAGTTCCAAGTAGAGCCCTAGGGTTTGAACTTATGAATGGAATGAAAGTAAGAAGATCAAACCCTAAATGCTAACATAAGGTAAATAGTGAAGGATAAACTATTATTAAATTGGAAAAAGATATGTTGATTAGGCTCACATGATCCAACAAAGGATCATGCAAGGTAAAACCCTAAATCATTAAAACAAAAGAAAGAAAGAAAAAAAAGGAAATCGATTTGGTTTTTTGGGTGGTTGAAGACAAATGAAAGATACTTAAGATAGGTAACGATGAATAGTAATGATGAAGGAGAAGGGGGAATGACCTCATGTGATGACTCTCAAAGTCTTCGACATACACATTCATTTTCATTCATTTGTTCATTCATCTAGCTTTCATGAGCTAGGAATTTTCATACACGGTATCCTTTGAGAGGGAGCTTAACATTGAGTTATATGTCTTCGGCATTGTTTCTTATTACCCCTTTAAGCTTTTTTCTTTAAATGTTCAATTTATTGAATAAGTCCCTTTTATTTAGATATTCATAGACAAACTAGGGACTAGGGGCATTGGCCTCATAGTGAGGGGGCATTGCTCAAGATTTTTATATGGCTTTGAATTTAACTCTTCACCTCTTAGCCTTATTGGCTTTATTGATTCAAGATTTTATCGATTTGATCTTTCCTTTTGACCTTTGAGAAAACATACAAGAACAGTATACAATTTTTTTGCATGGATGGAATGAATGATATAGGGAATGTGGAAAATGGCTAGCATGGCTAGGATGTGGAAAATGATATCTAAGCTAGGCACCCATTAGTACAAGTTAACTCGATAAATGACACACTTCTAACAGAAAACATGTTCCCCAAGTTACTACGAGGCAAGTAATAAAACCATGTAATGTTATGAAGTGCTACTAGACATCGTTAGGTGTTTACCACTTTACAACGAGCTAAGAAGTTATATCACCACATCCAAATAAACATTGATATGTGGAATGTCAAATGAAGCATGTTGGAACCATACCATACCATCCATAGTGCATCTGTCATATGGGGAGAGGGAATGAAGGTGAGCTATGCCAAAGTTGAGCTAGCATGATCATACATTTATTGGAGATCAAGAGAAACTCTATCTGGATCTGGGGAAGATGAGCACGACATCTCATGCAAGAAACAATGTGACACCTTTGAGAGGGAATCCAAAAAGTTGTCACCCCTGGGGGATAACATTACCAAAGTTTCCCAAGGCTTACACCTTGCCCCAAATGTTGTTGTGAGAATTGAAATGCATCCACAAGTAGGAGCACAAGCACTAGCATGTCATTGGCCAAGCAAGTCACACTTGACACAATCACAATTTGAACTTAATAATGTTTGATCTCAACCATTAAAACATAAAAAAAAAATTAACAAAAACTGGGAAAATATATATTAAAAGTGTGGATGAATCCACTGATTTACAAAAGAGGAGCCATTACAGGCTTTCGAGAAGTAGCGACTAAACTAGAGACTATAATGTCTAGAGAATTTGGAACAAAAACAATTTTGGTGGTGCATCCTCCTTTCCTAATAAAACTACTGTGATTGTATTTCACCGAGTACAGTCGATAGAAGATAACATTAATACATAACAAGAAACAAAACATGATAGCAATAGGGCTCAACTACCTGACTCCAATTTCATTTGTTGATGCTCCAGAATTGCTTCTGGATGAGGCTAATTAAGATCCAGAATTTGATTCACTGAAACTGAATTTTCGTTTTTGGATGCTCCCTATTGACTTCCCAGCTTGCTTGGTTGACGTTGCACTCCTTCCAGTTGGTCCAGACGTCGCTGCATTGCCTCCATGTTGTTGTGTTGTTCCTCAATCTGGCTCCTTTGAGCATAGCTCTCATCTTGGAGTCTCTCTATCATGTGCCTGTGCTGGGACAGAGTTTCAAGTTCAAATGTCCTAGTGGAGTTGAGAGCTCCAAGCTAAATTCTCATCCTGCGACATCCTATGCATTCTTCCTCAATTGAATCCTCGTCCAATTGCCCAGAATCCACGAAGAAGTCTTTACCACCCTGCATGGCTGCGAGCGTTGGGAAACAGGTTGTGTCCAGACTGTTGGTGAAGCCATTGGGCCTCAGCGACAGGGTAGGATTGTGGACAAAGGAGAGAGCGGGTGACACCGGCAGATACAGAGGCCACAAGAAGGACAAAAAAATAAAGTTGTGTAAGGGAAGGTGCAGAGGCGGGTCCAAAGAGCCAAGAGTTTGCGGGACTGTCTGAATTAGGGTTCGAGCGAAAAAACGAGATAGGGTGTTGTGGCTGAGAAGCAGGACAAGACGAAGAGAAAACTCATAGCATTGGGAAAGATTGGACCGACTGAGCCCTTTGAGTTATAGTCTGGGCGAGGCAAAATATAGAACCATTGAAACATAATTTGATAAATATAAACAATTTTAATTTCAATAACAAATTGTTTTAAAAAATGTTGTGTTCTAGATTACATAGAGAAACATAAATTAGCATCATTTTTAATCACTTTTCCATGTCAACCTAAAGTTTCTTCTATTACTCGAGCCTCAGTATATCTTATGATTGGGATTTCATTTCACATTAACACTCTTATGTTTTTGTGTATATTGAGTAGTAGGTTTTAGAATAATCTCATATGCAATGATAATTGTGAGACATGGGTGGTTTATAAGACATTACACATGCCAAAAACTTTTCCAACTTCACTACTAACATTGTTAACAATTCGTGCCACCTTTAACATTGAACTCCAGATTCACTAATAATATGGAAGAAATTGGCTTTGGGATGTATGTTCTTGAGTTAATGTAATAGCATCCTTCCTCACTCTATTACTAACATCATTGGCAGTTTCAGTGTCAAGCCTAATGGTCCTCTTGGGCTTGTGGTTATTATCTATTTGATGTTGCAAGCTATCTTATTTTTGTCAAATATCTATATGTTAGTATTATATTCCATATTTATACTCCACTTCTAATTTTGTGATGTGTATTGTAAATAATCTCACATGTATAACTAGAACACCCTCGAAACAGATAAAAAAAAATGCTAAAAAAATAAATTTTGTAAAAATCAAACTCGTTAAAAGTTGCATGGAGCGAAGTTGAAATTGAAAAATAAACTAAGAAAAAACATTAAAGTAGGAGATCATGATGAAACCACTAATCACATTTCCAACCATCCACAATTTCATTTGAATTGTGGAAATAAAAAAATTATACTAATTTTCATTTCTTATTCGGTGACATTAACACAATAGACATAATTTCAACATACCACTTGATATTTTCTTTTGCTATGACCATTTTAAGTTTAAATGCATTATAAAAAGGACTCCAAGTCAAGTTTTTGAGAATTTGACAATGAATATAGTCACTTGTCCATCTTATCTAACAAGGGAATCTAGTCTTTGTCTATATAGAAGATGCATATTCATGTTACGACAATATGTTTCAACTTTTGTCACCATTATGAGCACATATGAGTGTTTTTTATTACTACCATTTTTTTCATCACTTGTGTCATCATTATGAGCACATATAAGTGTTTTTTAATTTTAAATTGCAGTTTTTTTCAATCACTTTTGTCACCATTATGATCACATATAAGTGTTTTTTATTTTAAATTGCAGGTAAAAAAACCTATTTTATTAAATTAAATTACAAATAACTAATTAAAGAWTCTTTAATTAGTTATTTGTAATTTAATTTAATAAAATAGGTTTTTTTACCTGCAATTTAAAATAAAAAACACTTATATGTGATCATAATGGTGACAAAAGTGATTGAAAAAAACTGCAATTTAAAATTAAAAAACACTTATATGTGCTCATAATCATTGATATATTTAATAAAATTAAATTGAAGAATCTAAATTGATCTTTCAATTATTACAATTTTGAAGTTTTATTTTATAAGGTTAGACCCTTTACATAAATGGTTAGTAATGGCTTCAATCCATGATAGCGGTGGTTTTGATGGTGGACAGAATTATATCAAAGGTAAATAAATGGTATTGCAAATTGGTTATATAAATGAAGTAATTCAAAATTAAGTGTTGGTGGAAGTGGTCGTTTTTTTTTAACGAAAAAAATTACAAATTCTATTTAAAAAAAAAATGGAAATTACATTATTTATGTCCATACAACACGCTTGCATAGATATGTCCATACAACACGTTTGCACATATATGATATTTTCTAGGGAAAACATTTGCTCAATTATATTAAAACATATAATTTTTTTACATCTTTCTTTACTTTTCCAATGACCCATATCATGGCCATACTAAGAGATAGAAAACAGTGCCAGAAATAAACTTGCAATAGATAAGAGACTTGCAAATAGTCAACAGTATCTCGTGCCAAAATACAAAGGACAAAAAGAACATGTCCATATCTAAATACCAAAATTAAAAGTAGTTGTTACAGTAAACAAAATGCAATACTGCCGAGACAAAAAAACTTCTCCATCAATAGAATTAAAGGATTTTAAATTGTTTCCTAGGCCATGCCGCTCCATCTGTCCACCTATGATAATAAAGAGTGCATGTTGTATCATTGATGGCTTGCTTTGATAATTTCTCCGCTACAGTGTTAAAGTTCCTGTAAATATGTTGGAAGGTAATAAATTTGAACTTTCTAGTCAGAGATAAAATTTTGGCTTTCCAACCTTCCAAAGAACTAACCTGTAGTCTGCCCTTCTTTGTAAGCCAATCGATGACAACTTTTGAATCACCAAGCAGATGGATTCCAGGAAGAGCCAAGTAATCCGCTAACCAGAGTGATGCCCATGTTCCCATGAGTTTCGCTTTAGTATTTGACCTGCCACCACAGTTTAATGTCTAATTGTATTCAGTAGCATCTGGAGCTTTTATTATACCCCCTGCTCCACATATGCTACCATCTCCTTTGGTTGCACCATTGAACCAAGCCAGAGCCGAATCCTTACGATAAGAGATCATAATGTCCCTTGGTGGTCTGTCTTTTGGATAGGCAATAGATCCTGAGTTTAAGGCCAAGATTTTATAGGGCACGGCATTGATTGATGGACTAGAATTCTCGAACATGGTTTTGTTTCTTTCTTTCCAAATGTACCAAAATATATAAGCTGCAATATGTGAAGGGACCGTCTTATCTAAATATCAACTCTTTAAACAATCTAATGGTGTGTCCCCTGCCCAGATTCTTTTCAGATTCAGCTCCTATGAAATTAAATTCCAGACTGAGATGGTGAAGGGACAACACTTGAAAAGATGGATAACTGTCTCAATATAAGATTTACAAAGAGGGCATCGCCCTAGACCAATCCATCCCCTCTTCTGCAATGAATCCCAAGTTAAGATTTTTCCCTCCTTCGCCAACCAAACAAACAATTTCACTTTCAGCTGTGCCTTCCATTTCCAAATAGATTGTTTCCAAATTTCCTCTTTCTTCATTCTTTTGGAAGAGATAATACTTAGATAGAATTTTTTTGCGGAGGGTGATCCTAAGTTATCTCCACCAATCCACATTAGCATGTCACTCGACTCTTGGATAAGTGCACCAGACTCCGCTAAAGCACTTCTGAAAAGTTCCCACTCGTTAGCAATGTCACCCTCCAATACCAAATCACTTGCACTAAACCAATATGAGGATATTGGTTGATTTTTTGACAAATTTTTGGCCTGTGCTAGGGTAGTAATGTTTTTCTCTTTTAGCACAGTCAAGAGATTACTAGAGATAAATGAGCTATCTCTCATTCCCAAGATCCTATCCCTACCCAGCTTGATAAGTTGCCCCATCCCTGGGATCCAACTTAAACCATGCAGAATTAAATAAACCACTTTTAATAGTCCGGACCAGATTCTAGAAATCCCAGTCTTTCTGAAATTCTGCGATCTGAGCCAATTAAAAACCGATGCATTGTGAATATATTTATCAATCACAACCCTATTCCAAATGCCCTCTTCCATTAGAACTCTCCATAAAGTGTTTGTAGCCAGTGAATTACTGAAGTCAAAGATATTGCGTATTCCCCACCCCCCAAATGACTTTGGTAGGGAAATACATTCCCAATTTCACAGATGCATAATGTGGGATTCACAGTTCCTTTTCCAAAGGAAGTTGTACATAAGTTTCCTGAGAGTTTTTAATATTGAGCTCGGAACCACTGCCAGGGACAGCCAATAGATAGGTTGACTAGATAACACTGCCTTCAGGAGAGTAAGTCGGCCTCCTAATGACAACCACCTATAACACCAGTTATTTATCTTGTTCTCCAACTTTTTTATCAGCCAATGCCAATCTTTTGAACGCAGAGCCCCAACCTTCATAAAAAAACCAAGATATTTGAACCCTTGTTCCAATTCTAAAAATCTATAAGGAGAGAAATCTTTGAACTGAATAAGCTCCTGATCCAACAGACCAGCTTGATTAAAAGTTGACTTTGTCGCATTTATCATTAAACTAAAAGTCGAGCTTAAGCAATTAAGAACTTGTCTATTTCCCGCCACTCATGCATAGTAGCACCCGTCATTATGATCACATCGTCCACAAATAAAATATGCAAGATTTTAATTGATCTAGAAACTTTGATACATGTCATTTTACCCTCTCTTTGACTTTCTTTCAATAATAAACTCAATCCTTCCATAACCAATATAAAAAGCAATGGCGATAAGGGGCATCCTTGTCGCAGTCCCCTCCTTCTCTTAAAGAAATCTGTAGCTTCTTCGTTGATCAATACAGAATAAGAAGTAGAGACCACACAACCCATTATCCAATTAGTCATACTAAGGTCCAAACCAATATGTAAGAGAAGAATACGCAGGAGGTCCCAATTAACGCAATCATAAGCTTTTTGAAGATCCAGTTTTAAAACCAAAGACTTAGTATTATTCTTCTTGATACTGTGAATACATTCATGAACTGTACCTATGGCATCCTAAATTTGCCTCCTTTGTAAGAAGCCCACCTTCTCTTTTGAAAGCGATCTAGAAAGAATCGGTTTAATCTGATTAGCTATGATCTTTGAGATTACATTGTAACAGAGATTACACAGATAGATTGGTCTATAATCTCCAAACTGAAGAGGTTTGTTAACTTTCGGGATTAATGTAATGAAAGTTGAATTTAATGCTCCAGGAATAAAACCTTTTGTTCTAGACACTTAGATCATTTCCAGAATATCCTCTCCAACTATATCAAAGAAATGCTTAAATAACTCCACTGTCCAGTCGTCCGGACCCGGACTCTTATCCACTTTAAAATTTGAAAGGACTTTCTTCAACTCTTCCTTATCAGCTGGTTTGAAGAGGGCATCCTCCTCTAAATCGAGAACCATATTTGGAAACAAAGCAGCCACTCTAACTTGTTCACTAGGATTTAAATCCATTGGTTTGTTATAAAATTCTTTAAAGTGTTTAACAACAACTTCTTTGATCTTTTCCTGACCTCTAGAGATTGATCCCTCCTCATCTTGTATCTCCTAGATAAATTTATGATTTCTCCTGAAATTGGCAAAATTATGGAAGAATTTCGTATTTAAATCACCACTTTGTATCCAGATTGCACGACTGCATTGGCGCCATTATTCCTCTATTTCCTTTAGTATAATATTCCTTTCATGTTCCAAATCTTTTAAAGTCAAATCAATCATATTCAGAACAGTACCCTCCTCCAAATTTTGTAGTCTAAAGGAGATCTCCTGTTCAAGACCACTGAGCCTGGCTTTTTTGATAGCTCTTTGTTCCTTCTGCCACTCTTTTGTAAGAAATTTTAAATCTTTCAATTTCCAGACCAACCGCTTTTGTTTACCTGTCTCCTGGAGATAAATAGGATATGACCACAGCTTTTGTACAATAGAAGAAAAACCGATATCTAAACTCCAAAGAGGATTAAATTTGAAAGGATACTTCTTGAAAGATGGAGGAAGATCCAACTGGAGTAATATCGGGGCATGGTCAGAGATAAAGGGATATTCCACCCATGTTCTAAAAATACCAGTTACCGCCACTAAATCCTTGGAGAGTAAGGTGCGATCCAATCTCTTAGCAATGAATGCTTCCCCCGCCCGACCATTTCTCCAAGTCGGAGCCAACTTCCCTGGATGAATATCAATTAGCTTGTTTTTGTGAAACATATTTGAAAATAATTCGCCAACGATCCCAGTGAAGCCCCACTGCCCCATATTTCTCTAGCAGATAAAGTCAAATTAAGATCTCCTGCTAAAATAAGAAATTTCAGAGACAGCAAGCCCGTAGCCTCCAATCTTTCCCAGAATACCTTACGCTCCAAACATGGCCCATAAACATTAGGAAGATTTAGTTGTCTTTTAGACTCTAAACAGTGACCTATCAATAAAATACCACCACACGTCAAGAAAGGCGTCAGATCAAAAAAGGAAGGATCCCACGCAGCCAATAACCCTCCATAATTACCCACTGAATTTACTACATAGCAATACCACTTCGGCCGCAGGACTTAAATGAAATTACGAGCCTTATAGGAATGAACTAAAGTTTCTTGTATGAAAACTATATTCGGATGAGTTTTTTCCAACACACTACGAACCGAGGCCAGTTTTAGGGTGCCTCCAGTCCCTCTTAAATTTAATGACAGTAATAGCATTACTTAGTTCTCGCAAGGGCCTTCAAAACTCTAAGGGCCCCACCATCAGTAGGATAAATTGACATAGAGTCAATAGTTGTAGCTAGACTGGCTTTTTTTCTTGCACTTCGAGTTTTAACAGGGGAGTGTTCAATTCCCAGACCCCAAGACCACGCAAATAAAGCATTCATAAACATTCTACCACATTAGAAAATATAAAACATATTACAAAGAATTAAGGATTAAAATAATCTTCAATCTTGTTTTTCTTCCCTTTCTTTTTTTAACCTCGGTCCACCATCCTGACTAGGGATCTACAACTAGAGATCTACAACTACTCTCTGTAAATTAGTTTCCAAGGACCCATTGTTCATCAAAATAGGGTACTCCTTATCCTAGTTTGAACTCTTATATTCGTATGTTTTTTTTACTCCTCATGACGAAGCATCCTTTGTTACTATAGTCCGAGGAGAAATGTCCAAAACTATAGTCCGAGGAGAAGTTTTTCCTCATTCAATTTTTCTATAACATCACCTTCAACCTTCGCTAATTCTAAATTTTTAATATAAATGAACCTCTTTTTCATCATATTCTTTAAACTTCGATTACTCAAAATGTCCTATCTATTTGATTTTGGCTTAAGCTCCTTCTTTCTTGAAAGATTAGATCAATCTTGCGGACAGGTATCCTAAAAGTGAACTATTTATTTACATCTTCAACACTAAGAACCTATAATTACAATATACACATTATAAGCAAGAATTGTTAAATAAGTCACCAAGTCAAAGCTAGTTGGAAAGTGGTATAAGACAACTAGCTTAGAAGGTCTATGATTTTTTTTTTAGGGAATACCGTATCCTTGTTTAAACACCATCCACACAAAAATTATGAAAGAAATCTATAACTTTGAGATCCAAAAATAATTTTATGAAAACTAATATTTATTTACGTGTGACCAACCAATCTTTCTTTTGAACTAATGATTCCCGAGATTTAAGTTATACATATATATCACATAGGTTGTGAAAATCTTACCAATGTCTTGTGATGCATGCCACTTTACTTTTGAGTCATAGTTTCTTATTTTATTGTTTTTGTTTTTGTTTTTGTTTTTATTGTGTTAAGTGAATGTATTTAAGTTTTTTTTTTTCTTTTGTAAGTGTAAGTGGTAAAATTTATCATAATGTAATTTTCAATTAATAATGAGGAAAGTTATCATTGACTACTATCTATAAATATAAGCTAACTCATCACCATTATTTAAGGAAAACAACACCACATAAAACTAGCATACCCCTAAAGCACGAGAAAAGAAACGTCGAAGTGAATCATGAAGATACATTGTTTGAAGATAAGAGAAATGTGTTGGATGATTTATGAAAAATTAATAGAGGATCCATTGAATAGGGTCCATGAATAATGTATTAAAATGATCTCCCAAAGAGTTAAGAATTTCTATATTTGATTTATAAATGTATACAGAAGACTTTTCAAAGAGAAATAATGTTCTTGTTTCCAAGTAATGTTAATTAAAGTTAAACACAAACGATATTTATGTGTCAAGTTGTTCTCTTAAGAGAATATGGTTGAGATCTTGGTGCGGGGATGACTTTGAAATGTAGGATATTATACATGTTGATCATTTATTAAAATTAAATTTTCAAAAGAATAATGATGCCTTGAGTGGGCTTCACCAAGTTTTCGTCTATTTTTTCTACATTCCATTGGTTTGAAGATATGTAGCGATGGATTGTTGGATTAAGAGTAAAGAGACAGTGATGATACCTTGTTAAGAACATCAATGAATATTGGTGTTTACCAAATATGTGATGTCTATGTTGTTTTCATGTAGGTCTACCATGTAAAGTCCATGTTACCTCCTAGCAATAAATGTATATGAAACTTGTGTGGACCAGAAGGAACCTATCTGCTTCAGTTTTCACCAATTAGGGAAAATGAATTGTTTCATCCTATCCATAAATGGTAGATTTGAAATCTAGAATGAGAACTCTCTATTGCTATCAAATCAATATTTTTCTTAATTCTATTAGTACTCCAATAATCTTGCTTTCTTTTGTGGACAATTACTATGTTACTTAACCTATAACCTATAGAAGCAAAATTGGGAAAGGTCAAGTTTAAACTTGTTTTAAGATGGCATGAAATGCATGAAATAACCAAAACTATAAGAAACAAGACAAATCTATATGAAATG
>ML792986.1:250208-266220 GCA_009831015.1 Picea engelmannii | reverse complement strand
TATATACCAAGGAGACATTTTCATTTTGAATCATCTTGTACTTGAACATTTAAGTGGGGTAAAAGGAGGTTGCCCCCTCGAAGAGGCTTATTATCTAAAATTATCTCTTTTTCAAGGCGTTGAGTACTTTTTCTAAGGTTTTTGTAAATTCTAACCTTGTATAATATCTACTACAAACTGATATTTAGAAAAGAATAGAAAAGATACAATGGCAAATACAAACATTACACAGAGATTTTTCACCTGGAAACCCAAACCGAGAAAACCAGCATATATTATATTCATACATTGTGTTACATTGTTTACAATACAATATACATATAGCAGCCAGCGACATCCAAAACCCTAACCCAATGACTTGGATTAGTCCAAAACCCTAATTCCTTAACCGGAAATAGAAAACCATCGGCAAAAAACCATGTGCCAAAAAGCCACCTAAATAAAATGTGGTCCCGAAAATATGTCGTCCCGGTAATATGTCGTCCCGAAAATATGTCGTCCCAGAAATATGTTGTCCCGGTGTGAAAAAAAATTTCGGGGGCGTTGCCCCCGAACCCCCGCCCCCCTACGCGCCCAACGCAGATGCTCAGCCACTACTACTCGTGCAAAGAATATAACACATACCCAACAGTTTTTCTATGCTATATTAGTATTTGGTTCTTAACGGATATTGTTCTTATGGCAAGGAATCCCTATGACCTTTGTAAAAAGCTTAGAATCCTTCTCTAGTACAAGTATGACTGTGAACACTGAAAAAATCAAGGTCATGATCATTAAATTGCACAAGATCACCTATGATAACTTTGTATATGACAATAATATCTTGGAGGAAGTGCATTCATATAAGTATCTTGGAATTGATATTCATCAAAAGTTCAATTGGAACTATAGCATTGAGAAAAGGATAAATGGAGGGTGGAAATCATATTATGGGCTCGAAAATAATTTTAAATTAGCAGACCTTTAGCTATGGGATAAAAAAAAAATCCTCTATGAGACTCTTGTCACTCCTATTATCTTATATGGATGTGAAGTTTGGGGATGTAGTATCTCTTGAGAATCCTGGAGAAAGATAGAGCGGATCCAAAAGAATTTTATAACTTATAATCTCAAAATTAAGGGCAATACACATTATCCTATCCTTCTCATCGAAGCGATCCTTTCCCCCATTAAGAGCACAACTATGATTAGGTACTTAATGTACAAGAACAAGATAAACAACATGGATAACAAGAGGCTCCCCAAAATTGTTTCAAACTCTGGCCAAAATCACCAATGGCTCAAGCGAGGATGGCATAATGATGCCAAGTCTTGGCTAAATCATCGTGGAATAAAAGGAGAAGATATTCTGCAGAATACAGATGATATTAAAAATATTGTACAAGCTAAATATAAGGAGAATCTATGGTGCGATAAAGAATTAGAGGATAAAAGAAAATTAAGATATTATAAGGAGGTGGTTAACCCTAACCTTGAAGATCAAAAGTATCTATATGTTTTAACTAGCATAAAGAAAAGAATCAATATTATTAAAATAAGAACTAATTCGCATGATCGTTGCATAGTGAAACTTGGCATTGTACAATCCCCAAAACATCGTGGAAAGAAAAAATATGTCTCCTTTGTGACGCCAAAAGGGTTGAAGATGAAAATTGCTTTCTCTTGAAATGCCCTGCATATACCCAAATTAGCTCCCAATTTCCAAATATTTGTCACAATACCAACCTTCCTAACCTTCTAATTAATCAAAACTTTAGTGATCTTGGAACGCTTCTCTTAATGCTTTTCAAGCATCGAAATAACATTTTAAAGAAATCTAAGTAATCTCTTGCTTTTCCTAAGGTTCGATAGACCATTTTTTGTCTCAGTTAATGTTAACCATCATCATCATCATCATTGTTGTTGTGTTGGTTTTATCACATGGGTGAGTAAAAACACAACACTTACATGCTTAGTTAAGAAATCTAAACAAGATATAGGTTTGTGAATTGATTAAATAACCAAATACACATGAAACAAAGAAATAAAAACTAAAATCAAAGAGAAATAAATGCTAGAGAAGCTTGCAAGAACTAGAACCATGAAAAACAAGAGATGGCAATCATATAGCTACCAATGGATCAATATATTGATAGGCTAACACCGTAGAGAAAGGAAGGGACTCATGAATCCCCTCTTCCTCCTTGGGAGTCTCTTGAGTTACCTAATTGAGAGTTTTTCTCTTCATGCAATGGAAAATGACAATGGTGAAGAAATACAATGCCAATCATCTCAAGAGGTGAGTGTGGAATGGCCCTTGCTATAGTGCTTGAATGATTCAAAGAGAAAAGAGGATTCTCCAAGAAGAATTCTTGCAGCATAACAATACCTTGAAGTTCTTCTTTTTCTAGCACACCCATGGCACATATTTATAGTGTCCATTCATGGAAATATACAATTGGTTCATAGTGTGAACAAGGGGCCTTTTAGGGCACTTCCTAGCCCTTGACCAGCCTCCAAGCTAGATTTCGCTCATATCTGAGTGTCAAATCGTGTTGGGGGTTGGCGTGGAAGTGGTTGAGATGCCGACAAGATTCATAAATGTGTCGTTCATGAGAAGTGTGTGGATTTTCTCGTAGATATTCATGCATCTTGCACACAATGCGTGATTAGGGTTGTGTTAGCCTGTGCATTGTGCACACACTTCCTTTGGTGAATTTGCGCACTTTAATTTTTTAACCAAGTGTATAGTTTGTGTGCCTTTTTGATGGATTTTGATGTTGTAGGTGTACTAATTGTTGTTGACATTGATGTATTTCTTCAACCATTGTGTGCAATTCTTCGAGCGATTTTTCAGTGATAACAATCATCATTATAATATACAAAAAATCATTATTTTAAATATTAGTTTTAGATTAAATACTTTAATTAATGTAACAACATTTTCTTTAAACATGTGAAGTCATGTTTTGTGTAACTGTGTGACAATATTTTCTTGAAACATGTGAAGTCGTGATTTATGTAACTATTTGACTTGTAATTCTTATTTGTAAAGTGTAAGGTTCATAATAATTGGAGGGTTTTTTGCTTCAAGTTTTGAATGTAAGGTTGATGTGATGCACAACCCTAGAATCTTGAGGATACAAGGTCGTTCAACAATAGGACTTGAAGTCATTACAACAATATATTCATTATGAGTCCAGCATGTCATTTGTTGAAATTGAACTTGGGTGGGGAGGATAATAGTCATTCCTCCCAACCACCCAAACTAAACCCAATTGACTTTCTAATTTCAATATTACCTTCAATTTTCGCTAATTTTGAATTTTAATGTAAATCAACCTTTTCTTCATCATATTATTTTGGCTTCCACTACTTGAAATGTTTCCAATTGTTTTATTTTGGCTTGAATCCATTCTTTAAGAAAGAATGAGATCAATCTTAGGCGAGTATCATAAAGATAACTTGTTTATTTAGAAATTTGACAATGAAAAGCTGTAATTTATACCTTACACATAATAAACAATAATTGGTCATTAAGTCATCAAGTCAAAGCCATTTGGAAAGTAGTGTAAGACCACTAGTTTAGAAGGTTTATGATTTTTTTTTGGAATACCTTATCCTTATTTAAACATCATCCACACAAAAACTATGAAAAAAAATCTATAATTTTAACACTCAGAAATAAATTCATGAAAAATAGTCGAAATGCAGGTTAACTCATCACCTTTATTGAAGGAAAATCATGCCACCTAAAATAAATCATTAGTGGTTTTTTATTTTACAAGAACTAGGGAAATTTGTATTAAAAAGGTGTCGATAAATCCACTATGGTACCAAAAAAAGGCATTGATAGGCCTTCAAAATTTAGTTTCTATGAAAATTGGGACTGCTGCTACAAAATTTGTGTCCATAGATTTGAAAACTTTCCTAACTATAACATTTATGTTGTATTCCATGGAATACAACCTATAAAAAAAACCACTTATGCATATTGTTAAACAAACCATAACTCTTACAAATTACAGTATCAACTACCCGGTTCCTTTTTGACCTCCAGATGTTCATGTTGCTCCCAATTTGCATCCATTGTTGGCTCGTTGAGATCTAGAACTTGATTCGTTGTGGCTATTGAGAGATTTCTTGAAGCTTCCTGAGCGTTGTTGGGGGTGTTGGGATGCTTATAGTTGTTCTCCATCTGATCCAGACGTCCTTGTAGGTTATCCATTTGGCTGCACTGGCCCTCAATTTGGATGCATTGGGAGAACACTTTGTCCTGTAATATTTCAATGAGATCTATGTGTTGTGAGAGAGTTTCCATATCGAAATTCATCGTGAAGATATTTCTCCCAGATGAATTCTCATACTTTGGCACCTAGAACATTCCTTCTCTGAATCATGTTGTCCTTGCCCTGCAATATAATCCAAAGAGTTTGTGGCCCTTGGTCCCTTGAGATAATTCTACATGATATCCATGGTTCTAGCAAGGTGGAGACACTTGAAAAGAGTGTCGCGAGGGGGGACACACCAAAACCCAAAAATGAATAGGGAAACAAGGGGCTCAGGAGTGGAAAGGGAAGACGCTTCACCCAGGCAGAACCAAGTTGGAAAACGAAGAGAGTGACTCAGAGGCGACACAAGAGAGAAATCAAAGAAGGAGAAGAGGACAAACACCAGAAAAAAACCTAAGGAGAGTTAGAGAAGACCACAATACAGGGAATTTAGGTCAGGAGCGTTGATTTATAACCCGCGAAGTCACAAATACTGGAAAATTCATGACAGAAAGGTAGGGAAGGTCCCAATTCATAGAATGATGAGAAGATCTGTGAAGTACTAGATTGCATGGCTCACTGTACTTGGATCCTTTGCAACCCCAGACAAAGGAATGAAAATGTCGTCATCCAAACGTTTCCACGCTATGTCAAGCCTGCTACACGCTCGACCCATCTGATATGAAGCTTTCATTTTCCTTCTTAACTCTTGCCAGCTTCCTCCTCCACGTGGCGGATCGCATGCAGGGTCTACGTTTTCCACCTAAATTCCCCAGCGCGTGGTGGGTCCTGGCCATATTGGAAGTGACAATCATTAAGGGGGGGGATATAGATTCCTAATCATCCACTCCCAAGGTTCCAGGTGGTTTTCCTATGGCCAAGTTGGCATTTTATCATCCTCGACGTTGTTGCCTCTAAGGACATGAAAAAAATTGACCTTAAAGGTCCTCGAGAAGAGGTGGATTTCGTCTATGACCCTTTTTAGACTCATATTTTTTGGATCAAAACTCAGGATCATCATTCTTATGATCGTCTTAGAATATCCTACTATGTTCAGAGTTTGAATTTGTCGTTGCTTTTCCAAATGAATACATTTTAGAAGGACATAAGCCTCAAATTTATTGTTGGTTTCCTTCCCTAGATTCTAGTAGAAATTCGAGATTATTTTTCCTTCGGGTTCAAAGAGAACCCCACCCCCCTCCCCACCTACCTCCCCTAAGTTTCCTTTAGAAGCTCTATCAAAGAACAGAGTGTGGTCTAGTTGGCTTTGGATCCAACGTTCAAAGTTGAAGGAAGAATGAAGGTGCCAGCAAGATCGTTGCAAAGAATAGGGGTTATGAGAAGGATGAAGATTGAATTTTGAGATACGAGCCTTCTCGAAAGCGTTCTAATTAATCAGATCCTCTATGCTCAATTTTTTTATGTTCATTAACTCTGTTAGTTGGTTTATGGCCTTACAAGCAACATTTTGGGGTTGAGACTTTTTAGCCTAGAATATAAATTTATTCCTTGCTAGCCAAATCTGCCAACACACAAATTTGGGCATGGATTTCCACAACCTTCTGAAAGTTGGATTTCCATGAAAGGATCCTCGATAATATCTTTCCCAATGTCCCAGGAAATAACTAAAATTAGAGGGCCACCTTATCTGGTGAAACATTTCTATGTAGACAAAATCCCAAACTTTTATAGAAAAGGGACAATCCCAAAAGAGATGTTGTCTTGATTCCTAATTTATTTGACAAAGAGCACAGGTGAAAGGTCTGTGGAAGCCTATTTTCATCAAATTTTCTCCCGTTAAGATTTTTCCATGAGTTAGAGACCATATGAAGATGTTTATTTTAGTCAGAGCATCCGTACTCCAAATGTTTTTCCATTTAGTTGAGATGTGGAGGATCCTTGAATTGGAAAGTAAGGTTTTGTAGCCTTCTTTCACTGAGTAACCAACAACTCCCCATCCTGGACTGTCCTGGAGGTCACGGTGTAAATGGGTTGCCCCTTTGGGAAGAGAGGTCAGTATTTGGACTTGGTTTTGTAGGGGGATGAGGGAGTCTCCTAGACTCCAATCCCTCTAGGAGACATATTCGTTCCAAGAGGAGATATCAAAAAGAGTAGTTTTGTGTTCTGAAATCATCCATCTTTTCAAATTGGAAAACTCTTATGCTCGAGATATGAGATCAGATACTGAGATCGTATCTTGCTAGATCCTGAACAGTTTTCCATTTCTAGGAATCCATGAGAGATTCTCTTTAAACAAGGGAATTTAGGCTCGAAGAAGTTTCCAAATTTGTGAACCAGGCTGACTTTCTGGGATAGAATCCAAGCATCTTTTTTTGGCACCCAATTTGTATTTTTTGGTTATAGCTTATTTCCACCATTCCTTTCGACCTGTTATTAGTCTCCAAAGTAGAAATTTGGCTCCCATAGCTAAATTGACCACTTCAGGATCTCTGATTCCAAGCCCCCCATTGACTTTAGGAGAGGAGGCTATATTCCAGTTGACTAAGTGAAACTTTGTGGTGTTGGACTTTCCTCCTTGCCGGAGAAATTTGTGAATGAGATGGGCCATATCTTTCAAAATTCCCTTTGGCGCTAAGAGGGAGGAGAATTGGAAGAGGAGTAAAGAGGACAGAACTTATTTAATTAGAACCACCCGCCCAGCTGGATTAAACCACCTTGTCCCCCAGGAATCCATCTTTTCTCTTCTTTTCTAAAGAATCATTTGCCAATATTCTCCTGGGAGCGACTTTAAGCACAAAGGGAGGCCAAGGTACTTAAACATTTTCCAATCATTTGAGATAGAAAAGCCGAGGATTTGAGAAATACCTATGTGATTGTGAGCCGAGACATTCCACACATAGATTTGGCTTTTGACCTTATTCAAAATACCTCTTGAGGCTGAGAGGAAGATATCCAGGACCTGTTTTATTCTTCTAGCCATGACTTTAGAGGCTCCACTTAATAGGATCATATCATCAACTAATTGGGAGTGATCGATTCTCTTTACCCCTTGAGCTATTTTGAGACCATGAATTGTTCCATTAGTGCATTCCCATTCTAGTCTTTTGTTAAGATATTATGCCATGAGCACGTAAAGAAGGGGGGAAAGAGGGCATCCATGTATTAGGCCTCTCGAGGCCTTAAATAAGGGGGATTGATGCAGGAGCATCCACATCTCGATCAAGCGAGCCAGCGCGTGGAGCGAGGAAAGAACGGCTGGACAATGCCAGCTCATACATTTTTTAATTTCTTTGGAAAAAATCGTTGCGCCGTCGTTTGAAGGAAGGCATTCAAAGCCGAGTGCACTTGTAATATATTATAGATAGGGAGACATTTAAGGATTTTAATGCTGTTAGATAGGAATTAACTGTAGATTAGGCATTTCTTCTTTCGAGAGGGAAAACGGGATAATAGACACCCTCCTTTGTACATTGTATTCATTCTTGCATACTGAAGGGAGAAGAGCAGAGCAGAGGACTTGTGAAGAACCTCCATGTACAAACATTGAATTAATAGGAAAGAGCTTTGATTCAGTTTCATGGATGTGTTTGATCTCTGTGTCTTGTTGCTATTATGCTTGTGCATGTTTGCTTCTTTGTATGCTTATCTTTTGTATGCTGCATATGTGATCGCATATCAGGTTCGAAACCTAAGAGAATGAGTTTCAATTGTTTCTCTGCTTAGGCCAGGAGATTCCTGCATCGAGTGCAGTTGAATTCCTCCGCATAGAGTGCATTGAGGAGCCTGAGCAGTTGAACTTTTGTTCTCTGTGGCCCAGGGTTACATTGGGTTGTTCGAACCGTGCAGGTGAGTGCAGGTCGAATTGAAGTCTCATAGCCAAGTCTGGGAGGGAGAGGACTGGACCGTGTTAGCAGGGTTGCACAGGTCTAGACGGCTTCAGCGCTTCGAGAGCTGTGGGAAGTCAACCACAGGAAGAACGAGAGAAGTCTCTGGAGGAGCCAGAGAGGGACAAAGTTCAGGAGGGATARTTCYTTACGAGCGTCTCAGGAACAKGCCTGGAAGAAYACCTTTGTGTCGYYGTGGGAAYAGACTCCAGKGGAGTTCATACAKGAYAAAGGKGGTGAAGCGGAGGAACTCTKCAAGAGGAAGAGAATCGACGACTTAGAGTTGTCAAAGAGAAACCCGAAATCCCGAGGACCGTCCAATCGAGGAGGAGTTGCGTGGGAGATAACCCGTGAGCACAGGTGTGGAGAACTAAAGTCTAGCGGACTTCGGGGTTCAGCGTTCGGGGATTAACGAGGTAAGAGCCCTACATCTTGTGAAATCGCGACCGCCGATTTCCCGAATCAACCAGAGTCATCAATCAGAACAGGGACACGTGGCGTGAGATCCCTGAGGATCGAGGTTCGGCGTTCGGCGTTTCTCGTAGGAAAGAGTTCAAACTCTTTGAAATCGCGACCAGCGATTTCCCGAATCGACCTGAGCCATTGATCGGAGAGGGGGACACGTGGAGCAGGATCCCGAAGGGTCGGGATTCAGAGTTTTGCAAAGTCTGTGACCTTGTGCATCAGGAGGCGCGAATTCCCGAATCGCGACATCCCGATAGCCGAGTAGAGGACAGGTGTCAAGGCATTAGGCCTCACCACGGGATGTTGACAGGTGGCATCGGAGAATCGGGGTTCGGGGTTTTGTAATGCAAGGAAGTTGTGATCGGTGAAATCGCGACCCCGCGATCCCTGATCGCACGAGCGAAGGAGGTGACGTAGTTGAGTGGGGCCTCCAGAGCGAGTGGAGGACAGGTGGAAGCATATCGAAGTTCGGGGTTCGGGACTTTGTGGTATCAAGGGTTCATAACATCGCATACTCCGATTTCCCGACAGGGAAATTCCTGAACAGAATTTGTTGACCGTTGACCATCGGGGTTCGGGAAAGTAAAGGCCGATCCCGTGAGTGTTGAACTCGCGAACTCGCGAGTCCCGATTTCCTGATACGCCAGGGGAGATCGCCGAAGGAGTGTGGTTGTGGGTAGGAGAACTCCCAAGAGGAATTGAAGAGCATCGACTCTTCGGGCCCGAAATTGAAGAAGGTCCTGGTGGGAGCAGGCTGCTCGTTGAGGGGCAGGTTGCGTCAGGGATGGTCTTTCGTTTATGAGGAGGGCTATCAAAGGGTTAGAAATGCAAGACCCAAGTCAAGATACAAACTCTTTGTTGAGTCCAAACTTCTGCATCACTTTGAAAAGAAATTCATGCTCTACTCTATCAAAATCATTTTCCATATCCACTTTAATTGGCATACCTGATTCCCCTTGGGAGTTGGTTGAGTGGATTTCTTCTTACACTAGGATGAAGTTGTCCCAAATTTGTTGGCCTACCACAAAGCCTCCTTGATTAGGAGTATCAGATATCTGAGAAGAGGAGTCAGTCAATTAGCAACAATTTTAGCCATAATTTTATAAGAGAGATAGGTCTGAATCTATCTAGAGAGGTCGCTCAGAATTATTTCGGTATAAGTGCTAAAAAAGAGGAATTGGTGTCACCTCCCATCCTTTTTTATTTGTGCACATATATGATCATTTTGATGAAGTCTAGTTTGATTATGGACCAACATTGTTTATATAAGTGAAGCGTGAACCCATTTGGGCCCGGGGCTTTGTCCAGATGGAATTGATTGATTGCTTTTAGGATTTTTTTTTCTTCAATTTGTTGATTGATATTGTGATTGTCTTCTTCAGATATTTTGATTGGAATGTGAGTGAGGAGCGAGTCTAAATCTTCCTCTGAGTTTCTCTCTGAAGTGTACAGCTTGGAGAAGTGCCTTGCGGTTTGTTGTTTTATTTGGTCAAACTCTTTTATAATATCTCCCCTCTGAGTTTTTATTTATGAGATTTGATTTGTCCACTATCTTGCCTTTGTTCTTCTATGAAAGAAAGAAGTATTTTGATCTCTTGCTTGCAACCATAGGCTTCTGGATTTTAATATCCAAGTGATTTCTTCTTCTTTTAGAGCTTGGATGTACTTTTTGTGCGCCTTTTGTTCAAACATTATTTGGCCTTGTTGGACTTCTTTTGTCTCCGTATCCCCTTGAATGTTTTCTAGTTGTATCTTTTTTTCCATGACCTTGAGCTTGAGCGGTCTTGAGGAGAGCTTTGCCCAGGATTTGAGAGTCTCTTTGACCAGCTTCAATTTATGCTCCCAAATGAACACAGGGGATCCAGTGATCCATTGGTTCCAGACTCACGACACAGTGGAGAAGAAATCTGAGCGATCCATCCACAAGGGGTTAGATTCTAAAGGAATGGGCCCCCAATTTTTCTGTGTTTCAAAAACCAGCGAGATAGGGCAGTGATCTGAGCATGCCCATGGGAGGATCATTGAAGAGGCTAACTCTGGAAGTGCAAGAAAGGAGCTACTTATTAGAAAACGGTCGATCCTGGTAGCAATGTGACCTGGCCCTGTTCTTCTGTTGTTCCATGTATATTGTCCTTTGGAAGGGGGAACATCGAATAGATCCAGATTCGAGATAAGATCGTCCATTTTTTCTCTGTATTGATCTCTCACTATGGATCCTCCTCGTTTTTCTTTTAGTCCTCTTGTAGTATTAAAATCCCCTGCTATAATCAGATTTTGGGGGATATTTTAATTTGCTAGATCTAGCAGGGATCCCCAGCACTCATCTTTTTCCAAGTAATTATTTGGCATATAAACATTGATAATTGTGTAGATCTTACTTGTGAATTTCCTAGAGAGAGAAACCATCGTCTGAAGCTGAGATTGAAAATGATCCTCTATGATGAATTCTTTTGTGTTCCATATTGTACGTAGCCCTCCTGAAGCACCCATTGAGCTAATTCTTTTTCCTTCTCCGTTTTTCCATTTTTTTTCATTTCTTGGAGGTTTTCTTGATCCCTCATTTTCTATCTCCTGGAGTAGAAGAATTGAGGGGTTTTCTACTCTTAAGAGCTTTCTTACTTCTTCTTCTTTTTCCCTGCTCCCTAAACCTATACAATTCCAAGAGACAACTTTCGTCATTTACCAGTGTTTCCCCCCCCCCTTTAGAGGGCTGAGAAGTTGCTCCCTTGTGATGGGTTACATTGTTTTTACCTGATTTTATCTATTTCCTTAACACTTCCTCTAGAATTTTTTGGATGCCTAATAACTTCTCCCGATCTGTTGTCGATTCCCTTTTGTTTCTATTAGATTTTCTTCCTTCTTTTTTTGTTGTGGCTTGCTGGGTGACCTCTAAGTCCGAGTCACTTTCAAAGTTTTCCTATAGGTCTTCCTCAAAGAGAACATGAATCTCTGGGAGGGGATTCTCTACAGATTTAATTGTATCCTCCCCGCTTGAAATCAAAATTTATTTCTCTATTCCTTTTCTATTTTCTTCTTTTGTTTCTTCTTGTCTCCTCTTTTCATTTCCTTCCCGATGGTCCCTAGGAGCTTCAGTATTTTCTTCTGGATTTGGGATCCCAGTGAACTGATTATGGTTGGATTCTCCTTTCTAAGGGGAGCTTGGGGATCGATCTCGCAGAACTGTGGATTTTTCTCCTTGGCCTTGAGGGGGATTCGAAGAATCAACCTTCCCATTAATTTTTTTCCTTTTCGGTTGTTGCCATTGGACCTGGTTCGGTTCTTACGACTGGGATTCTTTGGCTTGTGGGAAAATTTTCGCAAAGAGCCTGTATTCATGGCATGTTTTTCATTTGAATGGGATTTGTTCATAATCAACCTGTTGTATATAAGACCAGTTGTCCAAGGTCAACTGAATATCCCCTTGTAGTCCTTTTTCTAGATCCACTTCCACACAAATTATAGCACAAGCTTGAAGCCCTTCTCGTGGTTAAGCACGATCGATATATTTTCCCAGCGAGTTTCTTATGTTTTTTAGGTTTACATCATTCCAACAATGCAGAGGGAGAAAAGGCAGTCTAACCCAGACATGGACAACTGATGGTATGTCATTTTTTGGACTGAAATCTAGAGTCCATTTGTTGAGTTACATTCCTCTTTCTCACATGAAATAGGGACCACTACGAAAGATTCAATCCCTATCTTCTTCTTTTTCAAAAAGGAAAGCAAAGAAACCCTTAACACTGAAAGCCACATAAATGTGTCCCTGGATCAATTTCCTCCAGTATAGATATAGCCAATGGTGCATGGATTTGGGAGAGGGCCAAAGACCAAAGAACTTCCCTATCAACTCATTTTTTGCCAGTCTGAGCGCTAAGGGGTGCGCCGAAGAGGGGTGAATGACCACTATTGGAATCTCATCCATTTATTTTACAAATCTTGAGGGGGCGGACTTGAGAGACTTAGCATAGGAGGAGATCAAAGATTGGAAAGCCAAAAGATCCAAAGGTGGAGAATCTAGGTGATCCCCCCCCTCAGAGGGGGCCATGGATGTGAGCGGAGTCGAGCTGAAGCAAACCCTAGACCAGAATCATGGTCGTTGTAGCTAGAGTTGTTTCAACACTGTTATAGAATCATATCTCAAAACAATTCTTACCGGATCCACAATCTTAATTTCCATCCTTCACATGTTAAAAACAACGCATTAATGGTTTTTAAGGGGGAAAACTTTCACTCTTTTCAGAGGCCTTTGGGTCATAGATTGTTAACCTATTTCCTTACATCCAAGTAAAAAGAGCTCTTTTGGCTTTCTTTTTTCCAACAGAAGAAATCCCAAGAAACCCTACGGGTACTTCCTCGTGATTCATGGATGGTAGACGAGGTAAACCGTCGACCCTGATTACAGAGCCTAACCCTAAGGGGATCAAGAGAGTCGAACCTGTGACCTCCCCTACTGATCATTGGGGAGAGATCTCATGTCTGACTAAAGACCGCTTAAGATAACCCTAAAGGCTAACATATAATTTAGACTTTCTTTTATAATTATAAGATTTAAAAAATATTATATATTTAAATTATTTAGATTTTCTTTTATAATTATAAGAATTAAAATTATTATATATTTAAATTATGTAATAAAAAACTTGTAATTATATATATATATATTTTTTTATAAAATTTATAATAAATATTATTATTTATTTGGAGATCTTCATATTTTAAAATTAATAATATGTTATCATTTTGTTTTATTTTTTATTTTTTATAAAATTAATAATAAATATTATTATTTATTTGGAGATCTTCCTATTATAAAAATTAATAATATGTTATCATTTTATTAGAGAACTTACTTATTTTAAATAGAATTCTTAGATTATATTTAATTTTTTATGTTTTAGTTTTTATAAGAAATAAAATAAATATTATTATTTATTTGAAAATTTTCATATTTTAAAATTAATAATATATTATTATTTTATTAGAAAGTTTACTTAATTTAAATAAAATTAATAATATATTATTATTTTATTAGAAAGTTTACTTAATTTAAATAAAATTGTTACTTATTTTTAAAATTCTATTTGACTTTTTGCTTCTATGTCAGTGTTTATGAAAATATAAAGAAAATATATGAATCATGTTGAGTTTTACATAAGTAATCAACATAAATCTTTTTTAATAATTTAAAGTTTAAATTTTAATTCTAGTACACATATAAAATGGTGCATTACTTAATCTTTTTAGTCCATTACATTTATAATTTTGATATTTTCTTAGAATCATTATCACTTAGCTAAACCCAATGTACATTAATGTTCACATTCATAGGGTCATCCAAGTAGACTTCCACTTCGACAAGATGGCATAGCTAGCCTTTAAAAAAATATAATTTATGATTTTAGCAAAGTCAAATTATAATCAATTATAAAAAAACAATTTTACTTTATAATTTAAATAAATAAAAAGTTTTCAAGACTACATACACATGTTGAAATTGAAAATATGTGTTTACATATATATATATATATATATTAAAATTTCAAATTAAAAAAACATTTTTTTTAAATTAAAATAATTTCAAATTTATTATTTTCTGTTTGTTTTAATCATTTACCCTTTCTTTACTCAAAAATCACATCATTTAAATCATTTACCCTTTCTTTACTCAAAAATCACATCATATCCCTTTCTTTACTCAAAAATCACATCATACCATATTGAGTAAGTTTGTTTACTTACTTTTCATTCACATATCATCATTTTTTTTTTCTTTAAAAAACAACTTATATGCTATTCATATTAAATCAAAGGAAGCTTAATTCACACCATCATCATTGTAAGTCAATTTGAGCTCTCTTTTTCACCCTCCCTCCCACTCTTCACATGGGTTTTGAATTTTGCAGTACCATGTAACGACGCGTGTCAAGTATAAAGTATATATGTCCTTCATAGCAACTTCACTGAAAAAACGGATATGGAATCCAGGTGGGCCCACTTTGAACCAAACAAACCAAATTTCAGTCACAAGTCCCCTTACGACTTCGTGCATAATCGATTTAATTTATTCGCTTGGAGAAAGGTAAATGTTCCCCAAAAGAATCTTCTCCAGCTATGAATCCATGTTTTGCATTATTGTGGTATCTTCATTTAATGTTTTAAATAGAAAAAGCAAAACATTAAATTACACATATTTATAAACTAATTTCTATTTTATTCAGAATTGTAATTACGTCGAAAGACGTACACTTATTGATCATGGGCACATTTAATAGATTTTTAGTGTTTAATTAGTTTTATATGGACAAGATTAAATATTGATAGAATATTCTTAGTAGTCCCAATAAATCAATGGTTGTGATTTCAACCACTAATTTCCTCACTATTATAAAGACATCAGTTTACATGTTTATTTTTTTACTTTTACTTAATCATATTTAAAATTTACACGTATGAGTGATTAGGGTTTCATTTTCTAGGTCAACCTAAACCTTTGGCCTTCACCAGCCACGTTCTGGATACACTGCCTCCTTCCAACCAACTCCTTCTGACTCCTTCCGTCCACCTCTGGGTCGTTTCTCTTTCCCGACGGTTCAAGTTTTACAAGTCGTCTTTTTGCAAGCCATCCTTTCAACGTTCACCAACGAAGAATTTGTGACTGTGCTAGTTTACTAATATTTATAATGTTTATGAGTTTTATCAATATACTATTATATTTTAAAATTGAAATTTTATTTCATTTTAATATTATTTTATTTTTTCCCCGTATGGGGTGACAGCTGGGGAAGGAATGACATGTGGCTTCCACTTGAGCCGCGGTTTAAATGATAGAGCCCATCAATTTAACGCCAACCCTACGGATGCAGGGTAGCCATTATCGCTCTGCGATGGGAGGTCCAGTCGAGCGAGCGAACATTAACGCGATGGGAGGTCTCGCCGGCGAGTGCATTGGTAAGTTCGGACTCGAGGTTATGCGTTTGGAATGTTGGTTTTCTAGCTCTTCGCATATGGTTATGCTCTGGTTCTGGAGGAGCGGGTGTTGCACAGAGTGTCTCATGTCCTGGTACACCAGTCTTGGGTGGCGTTTTGGTGCCAACACATCCGCTCTCACCCTGTGCACGTCTGGGAGGCAGCTTAGCATCATGCCAAGGCAAAGGGGGGTGCCTCGACGAGGTTCGATCTGGTATGCCCGCAAGGAACAGCGGCAGCGCAAGGAGCAGCTCGAGCGCGCTCTAGTTATTGCCACTTCGATGCTAAGGCAAAGGGCTCGTGCCGAGGAGAAGGCCCTGAACTCTATAATTCCAGAGAAGGGAATTGGATGCAGCAATCTGGGTTCCGACGATTTAGAGGAGCAAATGCACTCGGGTTGCATAGTCGAGGAAGAATTTTCGCCGGAGGACCTGTCAACCATGGCAGCTCCAGGCAACAGGACGGAGGCTGGCAGTGGGGATGAAC